>JAARMF010002829.1:6820-17366 GCA_022844705.1 Toxascaris leonina
ATATATATATATGTTTATTTATTTATTTATTTATTTATTTATTTATCTATCTATCTATCTATTTATCTATTTGTTTATTTATCTATCTATTTATCTATTTATTTATTTATCTAGTTAATTATTCATTTATTTATCTACTCATACATGCTGTAAATCGATGAAGAAAAAATCTGCTAGAGATTACGATCGATGTTCCGGAACAAGTCGGAAATGATTTTAAGCCGGATGCCAATGAATTGAGCTGGAAATAAATGAGAAGTGAAAAAAAAGATTACAAATGCAAGAAATGAAAATGAAACATATTGAAACGAAATTGATTGGACTAAACATCTTGAAATGAAAACAAACCTGACTAAATGCAAGCGGTACCGGTATCCAATTATAATAAAATAGTGTTATTTGTGACCAACGAAAATCCATACAAATCTGAAAATGCAAATGGTTCCAGTCAATTTGCTCACGTAACTTCAAAATTCATAGGGAAACCTTCATCTAAATGATTGCGCAACCACTCTCGACTAGACGTGGCCTTCCATCCAATCAGGAAGTCACCTTCCGTTCAACCTGGATTACTACCCATACTCATTTCGGAGTATTAAAAGAGTGCTATACGAATGGATTTGAAATATTATCAAATGAAGGAAGTCAGAAGATTACCCTGAAGATATCCTGTAGTGCTGGATCCGATCGGATAATACCTTCATCTCTTGCTTCACGTGCTAATGCCAATGCCCATGATACTGATTGATAGAAATTATTTTCGGAAAATCGTTGTACTTCATGCGGCTCTAGATAACCTTAATGGTCTCGCATTGAGAATCAATCGCAACGGAAGAAATAACTTATTGACAGGAATGTTTGTGTAATTTCTTAAATCCTAGCAAAAAGTAAACCACTAGTCATAAAGCAACTATGAGATCGCATATGCGTCTTTCTGTTTATCTGTCTGTCTGTCCGCTTGTCTGTCAGTTTGTCCGCCTGTCTGTTCAGTTGCTTTAAGTCGCATGCTTGTCCAACAGACCGGATTCATCGTCAATGAAGTAACAATTATTTCTTTCAAGTCAACAACTTTTGCGCCTAGTTAGCAGCCATCAAAGTGATCAGCACTTTTATTCCACTTATATTTTAGATTATTAATACATAAAAATTTGCTGTCATTATTGCGTCACTTTTGTTCCATTGACTGCCGCTCCTATGCTTTGAACACAATAGTGATAAGTTGGAGTTATCTTGAAAAGTTGGAGCCATATATAAGGAGTAATCTCTTTCTAGGTGCAGGCAATCTCCCCGACCACCATACACCATTATTAGCTACGATCCATGGCGGTATTATAATAGGCTTCCCTGAGTTATGAATGGAGAAGAGCTGCGTAGAGCATTTTATGCTTCAATGCTGCCAAATTTTCATTTAAGCAAAGGTACCACTTCAGTGTATGTCAATAAATTTCAAATAACATTTATATAAACTCGTATGAATATAACACCTCCTCCTGATAGCAGTAAAAGTCCCGCTTGCACGTGTTCTAATCGCCTGACTGCCAAATTTTAAATATTCCTCACATTCCAGATGAAATATACCAAACATTGCTCTCTACCTGACCAACCGGTTCTATAAATTACAAACAAATAGCACAATCGCAAAACAATACCTTTATATTTTAATTAACTCACATGCTAGTATAGCTGCTTTGCAAAAGAATTGTTCTTTTTTGTGATCCGATAGGTATATAGCGAGAAAGTGATTTTTGAGAAAAAAAAATGCATGCAATATTTCGATGCTTTTATGTAGATGAATAAAATTTCGTTCAATATTGAGAAATTAATCGGAAAAAATATATAGCTAGACATGATTATGCTCTAGCTTGTTTGCTTCGTCAATTTTCGATCCATAAATGCCAAGGAACAGATAGACATAGATTTACATAAACAGACAAATACATACAGGTGTGCTTCAATAGAAAAATTTTCGGGCGATAGGAATAAGTTGACTATCGACTTTTTTGGAATTTCGCTATTTTATGAAAGAAATTTTATGTGAACGAAAGAACCTGCTTGTACAAGACTTTCTAATGTTGGATATTTTCGCATTACCGGTGGACTAATCGAACGATAAACCATCGCTTGAATTAATGTCATATGTCGAATGATATTCCGTTTGAAGAGAATTGAGCGTTCATCTTTACCGCGTACATAATTCGTCACTATGAGAGCCAAACTGAAATATTTATACTCGTATACTCTCCTCAGTTGAATACGACAATAATCGATTAGTAAGTGAACAGCTTTCGTTAGCTTCAGATTTTAACATAACGGAGTCACTTTCACGGAATCAATAGAGCTAATGAAAAAATTGTCTCCATCTTCGTCGAACGAATGGAGTCAATTTTATGGAGTCGACAGAGTTAGAGGAGTCAAATAAAACTGCTCATTATAGGTGCTATAAATATAAGAGAGTCACTATTTTAACTCAGTTCGACTATTGCTGAAAAAATATTGTTTTTAGATAGAGATATTTATTTATTTATTTACTTATTTTAGATATATTTATTTCAGAAATGTTTGTGGAATATTTATTAAAGAAAATTCACGTAATATTTCATCAACTTACTTATCGATGAATCCAATATTACTGATCACAGACCACCATCTATTGAGCACAAGTGAGACAAATCCTTGTACAATAAACGCTAATGGAATCCAATTATTTGTTTGATAGCAAATATTCACGATCCCTTCGAATATTCTTAAAATTATAGCAATTATTAAACTCATCCAAAAAAAATGGTTTCAAACAATTATTCAATAAAGTTCTCAGGTGAGCTTCCGTCGGCAATCGAGAATAATCTGCACTTTATGTTGAGATGCCGTTTCAACAAAATCTCGCGAAATAATTTACAAACGAACCACCTAGTGAATAACGAAGACTGTGTTAGAGTGAAATTCATCGCTCTAGTGCACCTAACCATGAGCAGGTGCACTCCCAACATTTTAAACCGAACAGGTATGCGGATAGGTGTTCATTAGTATTTATCTTTAATCTAAGTGCAATTATTATACGTAAATATTTTTTTAGGACTTGTTAAATTCCAGGTAAATATGACCAAGAAATTTTCAGGTTGATACTATGGTAAATGCACGTAAGAAATTGCTTCCATATATTTTGGCCGCCGCTTATTTATGCCGCTTATATTTGGCCGCTTATTTTGACGGCCTATTTTTGACCTTTCGTTTTTATTCGCTCATGTTGAGCCGCTTCTTTTGACCGCTTATTTTCCGTTGATATAGCTCCAATTCAAAAAGCGCACATTTTACTTTCTCCGTGCAAACCGGCTCGATAGAGAGCTGAGATAGCAGCGTAGAGAAGTAACCAGACGATTACTTCCACATAAATCAACTTCCATAGACTACCTCTCCACCTGAACATCACCTTTGCGAAACGATCATAACTCGCAGTCGCAACGCTAGGTGCATAATGAATTGTCATCACGAGGCGATTGTCGAATTCTAAAAAATGCTTGTTTTGTCATGATGCTATGTATACACTCACCACATGATGTATTATAGCCAAGATGGCCAATTATGACCATCTTGGCCTATCGCGACCAGTCGCGAAGTACACAAAATGGAAATCGTAATATATGATTGGAAAGCCGCCAAAGGCTAGAGCCAGCCACGGGATAAAAAAGGAGTGTTTCTAATCGTTCAATATAACAAAGACTGCGCGCCGAAAAAGGGCTATTTTCAAATGAACAAAGACAGCAGCCAAAACAAATGAGTATTTTGAATGTAACAAAAGCTATTATGAGATACCAAAAGAGGGTATAAAAGGAGGCGAGAACATGACTAGCGATGGGCATGATGAAGAGGTATTGGTACTGGTGGGTGTCTTGTGTCTTTTGAATGCAGTCGATTGGTATTTGGCTGTTGTATTTTCGTCCTGGATTCTATGCTGGAGGCCTGCTCGTGGCAATGGGAGTGTGTGAGTGTGGTGTTTCATTCGAATTGTTTTTCGTGGTTCTTGTTGCTTCACGTTGTTCGTTGTACTGGTGGGCATGGATGTTGCTCCGTCGCTGTGTTGCAGCGGTTCTTGGCCGCTTCCGGATCTTGCCTATTCGGTGGGCCTTTTGGTTAGCAGTGAACGGAGAGGAGTCCCCACCAAGAGTCGCGTTCTTGTCGAAACGGGGTGAAGCAAACTAAGGGCTTTGGACCCTTCCCATACCAACCCGTCACTGATGCAATTGGTGACGGGTTGGTAATGGGAAGGTTGTGCCTTATGTATTATCGGTTTTGCGTTGTCGCTCGTTCGCTTACTTATTGGATCGTATTATTCAATGTCAGCTTTCGTACGCCGTTGTGCTTTGCAACTACGATACGTCTATTAAAGGTTTAATTACCCAAGTTTGAGATTGTGCGCGCAAGTGTCAATAGCGCAACTCGGGTAACTCCGCTGCTGAACGCATGGAGCAATTGGTATTGGGCGTGTTAAGTGGCCAGAAGCGGTGGTGTTGCTGGATCGCAAGTGCCGCTATTGGTGGACTAGTCAGTGGTCGTGAAGGTATCGGTGGACGGGTTGGTGGTTGTGTCGGTGGCGTTGGACCGGCAGTGGTGAGGACGTTGGAGCGATGGTCAGGGGCCGGGAGAAGAGCAATAGAGGAAGTTCAGAAGTGGCGGTCGAGGCGTCGAGCCGATCAAGGGCCTTGGCGCGCACCGAAGGCAGTACATCGATCAGTAACATCAACCGCAGGGTCTTTCTTGTGATACCCCTTTCTCCTTTGTTTCTGGCCCTTCGATATTCAGAAAAATATTGCTGACTTCCTTCCGGAAAGGTGAAAGTCTTCATATGGCCAATACTTTCCTATTAAATCCACTTGCCATTGGGGGAGTTCGTTTTGTTTAGATGTGAACGAAAAATGTACGGCGAGAGAAATTGCTTAAAATTTAAGTTTGAGTGAACGCCGACCTATCATATCCTAGTTTATGAATGAATCTGCACTGAATATTCAAATGAACTGCAAGCTAAAACTTCCTATATATCATAGTTCACTTTTGCTGACTGCAGCGAATTTTTCATTGCCACGAAGCAATTAGCGAAAGTTTACAACTGTGAATTTTCACGACGGCCATCTTTGAGCTCACAACAATTCAATTATTTATTATCGTTCGGTTTTTTATATTTGACAAAATCTGTGATCGCAAAACCAAATATATCGGGAGTCTAGCTTATCATTTAGAAGACCTTGTTGTTGGTCGCTCAGATTTAAGCGCAGTTTGATCCACCACTGATAATAGATGATTAACACAAAAGTAATACTAGATATGATAACGACCCCGAAGGGCTACGATTAAAACCCGGAAGAAATAACATGAACTAGATGCCTATAATATTAAGCCTATAATAAACAATAATGCAGTTAGTGGAAAACAATGATGATGTTGCGCTCATTTTAAATCAAGCAAGAGAGAGAAATTTAGGGGGAAGTACATAATGCTAGCGCAGTATAAAGAGGCAAATAATAATATGAGGCCGTTTGTCGAACGAAAAGAACGAATAAGTATGAATAATGTTTACTCATGTAATACACTCCACTTGATAGCATTTATGTCAAATATAATAGAAAACATTTGCTATGAGAGAAATACATTGACATTTGTTGGGATCGAGCCATCTTTGAGATTAACATCTATGGTTTGTTAAGCTCAATAAGAAAAATGCTGAGTAATAAGGTCATATGTTGCCTCATTTTTGCGCTAAATAATATTCATTCATTTCTAACTCTAAATTATGCACTCTTATCTCTTCAACCCTAAAATATCCCAAAATGCACTCCTGAAATATACTGAAAATTCAACCCTCAATATTTTGAAATACCACGATATCCAATCCTGAAATATCCTNGTATACTGAAATTCAACCCTCAATATTCTGAAATATCACGATATCCAATCCTGAAATATCCTAAAATCTACTCGTAAAATATTCGATATTCTAGATGCCAAGAGAGAAAAACAGGAAAAATAAGTATTTTATTGTTCAACAATTACAATAGTCGATATATTACAGGAGAAACAACGATGATTTATACAGATAAGGAATGGTTTTGATGTATATTAATAGATGAGTGCACTTCAATAAGCGATTTCCAATGACAACTCTGAAACGATTCAGAGATGAAATGTAAACGATAGCATTATTATAAGCTGAAAAATTAGCTTAAATGTTTTAAAATAATTACCACAAAATTGGACAATTCTTTAAATTTTCGATACCTCAGATATATCTGATCTATTCGTATCTTTGATCCGAGCGGATCAGATAATTTCTAGTCTAGTCACTAAGGAGTATTTGACGAAAATAGCTATTTATATAAATTTATTTAGGCAACTTTCTATTAAATGACGATAAAAAAAGATAAACAAATTTCTTAATTCATATATAAAGTATGAAAATATATTTGCAAAAAATAACGACATTTCGATATGTATGATGATTTATTTAAGCATCAATAGAGTGGAAAAAAACATAGAATATAGATAGTGGGTTTCTCAAGAAGAAATCACATTTCATAAGTGAACCTATTTATTTAGGGGTTAATTTCCGCTTTTGAGCAAGTTAGTGCAGCAATATCAATAATATTTGAAATTTTTGCTAGAAATGTATAGAAGAAAACAATAATAATAATAATAATAATAATAATAATAATAATAATAATAATAATAATAATAAAAGTAAATAAATTAATAACAATAACAATAATAATAATTCTTATAGAACTTATATAAAAAGTTATTAACAATGATCGCATTTAGTAATTCATATGCAATAATATAAACAAATGAAATAATGCAGCAATAATATACTTTGAAGATTTTAACCAAAATACTCTCAGTCAAACTTGAAATATTAAATATCTCATAACTATTTACATCGCAATAAAAATTCCATAAT
This sequence comes from Toxascaris leonina, assembly GCA_022844705.1. Classification (NCBI taxonomy): domain Eukaryota; kingdom Metazoa; phylum Nematoda; class Chromadorea; order Rhabditida; family Ascarididae; genus Toxascaris; species Toxascaris leonina. The sequence continues at coordinate 13,767 of JAARMF010002829.1, forward strand.
GCAATTGAATAATGATGAAAGAATTTTGAAAGCTAATTTCATAGTTTCGATATATTATATATATATATATATTTATTTATTTATTTACTTATTTATTCATTTATTTATTTATTAACATCTATAAAAACGGTCCTATAACTTACAAGCATCGAAGTCATTGAATTCACTTGCGGATTTCATCGGCACCACGCCAAAATTTTGGATGACACAACGGTGGTGGAATACAATGATCTTCATCGACGATTGCCAACGCTTGCTGCAATATTACTTCTGTAATATTGCCAAGAGATTCTACTCCTATAGCAATTTGTGACGGAAATCTACNACAGGAATGATATTAATAGTAATAGTAATAATAATAATAATAATAATAATAATAATAATAGTAATAATAATAACAATAATAATAATAATAACAATAAATAAATAAATAATTAAATTAAATAATAACAATAACAGTAATAATAACAATTCTTATAGAACTTATATAAATAGTTATTAACAATGATCGCATTTAATAATTCATATGCAATAATATAAAAAAATGAAATAATGTAGCAATAATATATTTTGAAGATTTTAACCAAAATACTCTCAGTCAAACTTGAAATATTAAATATCTCATAACTATTTACATCGCAATAAAAATTCCATAATGCAATTGAATAATGATGAAAGAATTTTGGAAGCTAATTTCATAGTTTCGATATAATATATATATTTATTTATTTACTTATTTATTCAATTATTTATTTATTAACGTCTATAAAAACGGTCCTATAACTTACAAGCATCGAAGTCATTGGATTTATTTGCGGATTTCATCGGCACCGCGCCAAAATTTTGGATGACACAACGGTGGTGGAATACAATGATCTTCATCGACGATTGCCAACGCTTGCTGCAATATTACTTCTGTAATATTGCCAAGAGATTCTACTCCTATAGCAATTTGTGACGGAAATCTACATATAGAATATGAAAAAATATGCTTTACACTTATAAATATATACAAAAGATACACAAATGCAACTGTAGTCTCATCGATTCCCGTATCGATGCAACTGGTAATCATGCCCACATATGACTGTTGTGACCCGGATTTTTGGAACGCCTGATGGTCAGCCTTCCGGCAATTTGCTGGGAAAATGAGCCAAATAAGCCCAGATCTTGTAAATAAAAAAATACAAAAATTTACATAAATATATATGTGANGTCTTATAAATATAAAAATATAAAAATTTACATAAATATATATGTGACTAAAATTTGATGTAATTGTACTGCCAATGGAATAATCGACATCAAAATCGATTATATACAAATTGAATCGCTCTATTTTTATCTACGGTAATCAATTAAAAAGTATTCCCCTTCGTGGATGTAGGAGAGAATTATTTACTATCGAAAAAAGAAGAAAATAAATTTTGCAACAAATTTTCAAACCCTGAGATTACGTGCCAGAAACCATTCAAAATCGAAATCGGCATCATCATCACCACATGGATTCAGCAACTCTTCGGCTACCTATAAAATAGGTCACTTCTATTTTAAAGCTAAAGATTAGTTTATTGTAATAAGCTAAATACTGCTTTTATTGTTTGAAGCTTAAGCCAAAAGAGAAGCTTTAGGAATGCTTGTTTTTAAATAAGATGTCGCAAAAGATTGAAGAAAGAATGCACCGCAAGAGTTTACCTTAGTGAAGGTATGCTATGGACTGTTTAGCTCACTAGCTGAATGCGATAATAACAACAACAATACATCGAATATTTGCATCACGATGATAGAGTTATAATATCATATGCAAGAGGAAAAAGTAATGAATCGTCATTCATTGGAAGACGGCAATGAAGATGGCAATCTGTACGGAAGAATCGACAAGAAATACCGCTGTTTAAGTGAAACGGAAAAGGGCATAGACCTGGACTTACCTTCGACCAATCAATACCGTTATTCAACTGAAACGGAAATGTGCATACACATGGACTTACCTTCGACCAACCAATATAGAAAATAAATTCTAATATCGTTACAATTGGAAAATAGATGCCGATCTGCAAGAAATATTCCAATTGTTCATTCATAAATACTCAATGACTAATTAGCTCAATCGAAGGGCAATGCGCTCGTTCACTATTTTCACTCAGCTAATCTAAATGAATCCTCTCATCAATGGACGAATAAATTTAGAGTTCATTGGCAATATTTCAACGCTTATTATTTTCGTATATTTTCTATTAATAAAGAATGCGTTTTATATTTCTCTTAATAAATTATTCGCATAGAGTGATAGTCCTTTAGATAGTCGGAATGATGAGGAATGGGGTTAGGAATCTCGTGAATGAAAAGGATAGAGTCATTTTCATAAAAGAATATACTTTAGGCTTTTTCTAATATTCTTTCACTCCTTATATAAATACTTAATTACTTCTAGCGTAATCGTTATGGACTAAGATTCTAATCCATCGTAGTGATAGCTTCAATGTATTGATGTATAAGTGATAAGAAATCTTATCATGATATCATCATCGCGAATATCAACTAATATTTCATTTTTAAAAGCCTGAAATTATTTCTAGAATGGGAGAAAAAAAATGAGGAGTGGGGAAATAGAGAGAATAAATAATTAAGCGTACCGGCCAATGCGATTGATTATCATCGATGAATTGTCTTCCCACTATACCGATAAGAAAATAGATTCGTACCGTTAAGAAAACAACCTGAAACTTTTAAACTCAATCAACGAAACAATAATGAAGGGAAAAGCAATAATTGAAGGTAAAATCTGAGAAAAAAAAAGACTCATATTCATACCTGTGTATATGCGAGTGGAATAGGTACCCAATTATAATACCATAAAGTAATTTGTGACCATCGAAAATCGGTACAGAACTTCAAAAGAACAATATTATTAAGATGATGTGGACCACAATTTAAAACGATGCTTAATTTACTTTTTGCCTCAATTCAAATAATTAAAACTCAACGAGAAGCTTTTATGATGGATCGCAATAATCGGTCAAATATAGGTGAAACCGAAATCATCAAAGGTCTGAGAGACGGCGATTTGAAAATTTTGAGAACATAGAATCATCCTAAAATGTTTTCCTTTTTTTTAAGGGGTGGGGAGGGGGGGAGCTGCGGGGGAATACAGGAAAATAACAAGGTATTTCAGCTTTTTCATGACCGTTTACTAAGCGATCATCGCCAAAATCACTAAAACATTTACGATTAAAATGATGAAATTAGGCATTTTACCTTGAAGATATCCTGAAGTGCTTGATCCGATTTAATGATACCCTCATCACGGGCAATCCTAGCAAGAGCCATCGCCCATGAGACCGATTGATAAAAATTATCCTCAGAGAATATTTCCACTTCATTCGGCTCTAGATATCCTTAAACGCTTATGATAAGCTCTTATTTATTTGTATTTTATTTATGGATTTTTTGCTTAATCTTTCTTCGCTTACGACCTTCATAGCCTTCGATCAAATTCCCCTAGCGACCGCCGTTTGTCAATGACTTCAACGACCGCAATCCTCGAAGACTTCTACGGCAGCGGGAGCCGGAGTGAGGGGAGAGGGAGGGGGGGGGGGG
>JAARMF010002830.1:8410-24158 GCA_022844705.1 Toxascaris leonina
AATGAACCCCATTCAATTCAACTCAGCGTGACCACATATAGCATCACAATATTCAAGTCAAAAATCTTTGAACGTTTTTCATAGAAGATAAGTGATAGCTGCGGAATGAGTACTCGTCTAATGAACTGCCGCTTTCTCGCTTAAGTGATGCCTTATTTTTAATGCTTCGAGCTACAACACTATAATCCAACGGAAGAATCTCAAATGACACGAATAGCTTAGCAAAGAACGGAATGCCTCGGGTTATGAAATACCGAAAAAGCATTTCCGCTGCATTGGCGGCTTTCCTCACCTCGCTGCGATGGCGTTCAGCAAAATCCACTTTGGTGTCCAAAGCAGTGAGGTGTGTTCTGAGACTCTTTAAACTAACAACATCAAACTTTTCACCAGCAAGCCCGTGAAATTAATTTGAAGATCCATTTCCAAAAACCCCTATGAAATGAGTGTTTTATAAATCTGGAGGAATAAACAAAAAGCTCGGTTCANGTTTCCAAAAACCCCTATGATGAGTGTTTTATAAATCTAGAGGAATAAACAAAAAGCTCGGTTCAATGAGTGTTATAACACTTCTCGAGCACTTCACTCGGGGCAAGGGATTGCAGCCCCCACGACAGCATCGCAAGCAGTGAAAAGAATGGCAAACGCTACGTTCAGTTATGACAGAGAAGAGCTGAAAATGACAACCGCTTGGCCAATGATCACTGGCCGTAAGGAATCGAAGCGCTGGACATGATCAAAGCATCTATGACAGGACGATAGGAGGATTTGGTATTGTATTTATATTGTGGTATGAGTATGTGTTGATAGCACAGTAAGAAGATTGGCCGAGAATCTAGCATCGCGAAAGTTATAGCGGAGAGGAAATAGCTTCTCAGTTTTGTGGACAGATATTATTCCCAATTCTGAAATAAGACAGTACTATACAAATGAAACCGTTGAATTTCGGTAAGTTTCAACTCAATGACAACTAAAAATTCACCATTGATCAAGCACATTCGAAGAATCGATGCCATTTCACGCAACAAAATCACTTATTAGCGACTTTGCAGATGGAGTACCCAAAGGTTCACCAACTACCTAACCAGACTGTTGCCTACCTTTCTTAGCGTAAGTGGCTTTTGAAGTGCCTCGACACTTCTGAGTGCAAATAAGACAATTCGATGCGGTCTTTAGATGTTCTTTCAAGTAGCCGCTTTTTGCACATCGAAGAGATAATAAATGACACTTAAGGGGAAGTCACATTCGAAGAATGTGCGTGAAGGACTTTATGTTGTTTAACAATGCAAAGACAACGATCATTTACGAGTGCTGAATGCTGCTGCATTAAATAGAAATTCAACATAAGCACAAATTAAAATTGAAGCGGAAGAGAGCGCACACCGGTGATGCAGCGAAGTGAGTTAGGTGCATCATGGATGAGAAGCGAAGGAAAAAGTACATTCACAGCGAGCTGGCACCGCATTTTTGAGAGAGGCCCGCATTCGCGGAAATAAAGCGAGCTATTGTCGATCACTCTGGCAGCTTTTTTTTGACACAACTTTGGTCGTACAACTTCCACTAGGCGCAACAAGAAAACATGAAGTTGTCAAAATCGCCTCACGAGTTTGTCAAAGTCTCAACTCCCTCCACATCCCCTCTCGCACGCAAAAAACACCTTATGGGATTCAAAACCGATAAAGAATATACAAAAATAGAACAAGCTTAAAGAGTATAAAAAAACATCGCGCTATGAAACGGTGCAGTATGCAATCATATTATCAAAGTCGGTGAAACGTAGCCTCAGTGTCGGTTGAAAAATTCAAGCAAGAAAGAACACCAACTGATAAAAATCGTCGTCATCGAAAGAATGCGGACAAGTCAAAGTCGCCGGTTGCGAAATGTCCAACTCGTGGCATCTCAGCACACCTTGCAATCGGACGTGTTCTTAACAAACGACTGTCCGATTCGACGTTACTCCTGATTTCGTTCCCGGTTTGCTTCTCTTACGAGTTGGATCACTCGTTGTATCACCGCACCCCAACAATAAACGCGTTCCGTTGTCCAGGTCGGTAAAGCAGAATAGGCTAAGATGCCGACCTCCCACCCCTCCGAAACAAACGAGTGCCTTCCAATGAGACTTACGTTTCTTCAGGTATCCCACACTGTAACTCGACAGTATACGAAAGTAGCGGTGCTTGCATGCGCTTCTGCAACGTGCATTATGCGATGTGCTATGTGTGCACTATGTAGGTTGCTTGTTCATTGTTATTCCATAGGCTCATCCGCCATGAGTCATAAGAACGTGAACGAAGAAGTGTTTTTATACCTCTATTACCTCACCTCTACCTTATAGTTTCCACTCATATTCCTCACCTTCTGCCTTTTGATTCCCCGCTTGCTTTAATAATCACTAAACTTTGTATGCTAATGCAATAACAATTAGGGTTATTACTTCGACCTTCGATAACGGCATCTATCTTCCAAAAACTCGACGTATTTCAAATCGGATGCCAAGAGAAGCTGCACTCTGAGATTTGCTTTGATTAAGGAACACTGCTAAGATTTTCTAGCCCAACTCCCAACCAGATCCAACAAGATCCTGAACTGTTATATACCCAAAGAAGTAACAAGAATTTGCATACATTCTTCAGCTCATCGAATGTCATTATACGCTTAACAAATCGCTTAATAAACACTTCACTGATAATTCGGATCGATTAGAAAATATGCTTGTGACCTATGAAAATAGCTAGCTGGTTAAGTGGTCGCAATGAGGAAGCCCACATATGCCAGCTGCTGTGGTGTGCTTTCCCAGAGCAGAAAACACTGCACATAGCATGAGTACCCATCCGTATGTCCGTTTTAACTTCAAATCCCCTCTACCAAAGTAAATGAAACTTGCATGATAAATACTTAGGCCCTCCTACTTGCCGAGATTGCAAAGGATCAGTCCATATCCAACGGATTTTCGTACGAATACTCTGAACAGCATGTCAGAGGAGGTGATGGATTATTTGCTTTCACATTCTGCCCACTTGACTGATCAGCTTAATACCTATACAATGACATGCAGAAGCTTAACTGCTCCAGTCACTCATATTTAAGCCTCGCAAATTATTTGTTTTTTACCATTCAATTTGCGGGTTATGTGGAACCGCTTAAATTAGGATGGAGATGGCCAAGCAATGGCCGACATTATACATAAGATCCTATTACCACCGCTTTCCTGTCTTCCCAGTTGAACCTGTCACGGAGACAGAAAGACATGCAGCGATGCGTCTCAACAAGGCTCTCTACAAATAAAAACTTGCCAAAGTCCCGAATAAGCGTAGCTGGTTGGATTTTAGCACCCAACGAATATTTCGCACCAAACACCAGGCGGTCAAGCTGTTACAAGCATAAAATGAAAAGATTAGTCGAGTGGCCGTTAACTCTTAAAGAGACACTCTGGGGAAGCAGATGACTGCGCCTTCCTGAAATGCTTCGTTCGTCACCAAAGACTATCCACTGTATTGGCAGCAAGCAGCTCCTTTCATAAAACCTGCGAAATCCGAATAATTTTTGATGTGCTCAAAAGGGTACGAGTTTCGGAAACCTCTAATGAACTATTTGAACACTCTAATGGCCCACTCAAATAACAACATGCAAATTTTTATGGCACTATTCCACTATTAACGCTGCCAGAAATTCGTCANCAACAACATGCAAGTTTGTATGGCACTATTCGGCTATTAACGCTGCCAGAAATTCGTCATATTTGCATAGCGAAAAAATTGTCACTAAAACGTTTAATCCACAACTCGAATATTTGATTGTAATGAACGAAACACTCCTTTAATTCACAACAATGTGCATTCCTCTCAACAGTTTCATAAAAACGAACCCAACTTCGGTCAACTCAAGATGTTTTACCTGTTGCGACGCTGACAAAGTTGACGGAAACAATATTTTAACGGAATCCCTTACTCAGCTGTTTTGATACACCTGAAGCAGCACTGAATGCAAATGTTCCTGCCTAATAATTTGTTTCTTAACTTATGCTAAATGCCCGCCAAATGTAACGTGCCAACTCAGCATTCCGGGATCCTCCTCTCCCTCTCCCCTCCACCCCCCCTTTCTTCTCACTTGACCCCCATCTCCACCCCACCGAGCTTTATTTTTCGAATTGCAGATGCGGAGACTGAAACCGTTGAGACAAGAATTGTTTTTCATCGATATTGATCAAACTTGCCGTAAAGGTTTATTTCCCAATTTTTAATCGAAGTCCCCACTGCATCGCAGCAGCTGGCATGAGCATTCCTACCTCAATATGTCTGAAAAACCCTTTAAGTTGAACTGTTCCACTTGTTTTGCCACAAGCAGAAGTAATAAATCTTTATCGACGTAAATGTATGCCTTCCCTCATCACTTTGGAGTAATGCTTTCGATGTATTCATGATGCTGTGTCGAATTTCTTGCGCTTAGAAGGCATAGTTGAGAGTCCAATGCAGTAAATAAAAGGCTCGGTCTAGCTATCTAGTTACCGACTCTCTCCTACACGTGCCAACTCCACAACACCACCAGACACAGCCTTCAACACGCTTCTTTAATTGTATGTGTCACTGTTGGCTGCGAACTTTGCAATGTTATTCATATCTATAGTACATCGCACTCTCATTCGATATGACGTCGCAATGCCGCGATGCGAGGCGGCATCTTCACACGACGCAGCGATCAGATGCGACACGATGACAGTGTTCGAAAAAATGTGCAGTATTTACCGCATTGGTGCCAGACACCGAGTGGCACGGGCGCGAAGTAACAACAGACAAGTGCAAGGCTAGACATTCTGTGAGAAGGCTCAATCGTGTCCTGGCAAATAACGTTCGTTTGTGTGATTGCGTGAAATGCACCATCACAAATGAAACAGTGCAACATCGAACATTGCACGAAGTATCACAACAAAATATCATCTCAGAGATGAAGCTACGAACGTTTTTTGCATGAAAGAGAATGTGAACAGAGGAAAAGCAAAACGATATCGAACGGCTAAACGAACGTGATTCGAAGCAAGTAAAAAGACTTCAAATGAAGAGGCAAATAATGATTCATTCCCTCCATCGCACAGGTATCTTACTAGCAGAAGGTTGGTCGGATATAACGGCAATATGATTCACTTCATTTCAAAGGTGGATAAACAATCATTGGTCCATCACTCTCCTGTGTCACTGTCATCCTTGACATAATTACGGTATAAAAGTGAGATAATCAACAATCCCATCCATCATCACATACTAATGCCACGTAGCAGTCCACTCACATGCAGCGGTTACAACGTTGCTTTGAACAGTTGCGTAATGCTTGAAATAAGGTGAAACATCATATGTTCAATGTGTTTGAACATCCCTATTCAATGGTTGCCTCCATCTCTCATCCATTAGAAGCACTCCCCATCCGCAGGTAGAACAAGTATGAGCCTGTGTGCCGTCGGCACCTTAAAGAAAAATTCCGCATAAACCCTTTCAAATAGGATCATCCGATCCATCCATCAAATATGTGCTATGACACCTCATTTATTCTCTTTTTGATTTCGTTTCAATGCGCATAAAATGTATTTACACGTAACGCATACCTGGGCTTCATCTTCTATGAGAAAAAGAAGGCTGTCCATGAAACCTATGTCTATAGGTAATAATCGTCACTATCAATTCATAGAGNACTATGTCTATAGGTGATAATCGTCACTATCAATTCATAGAGCACAACATTTGCTAAAGGATCATGCGAAATCTGCAAGGAAATTCACAAAAACCCGCAAAAAATCATGAAAAGTTTGTGACGAAGTCGTAGTTTTGCAATATTGAACAAGAAAGCGTTCAAAGAAGATGGCATATATTTCAAAGCGGAAATTGAGTATTTTCCTGAACGAAAACGCCACGGCCGGATAAATACCCTAAACAAACAATGTCCGAACACAATTCAACTAAACTTCATCAAAAAAAAGGAATTCAATGACAAAAACGAGTCAATGCAGACGATGGGCAAACATTTTGCAGTGAATGGAAATGCATTTTGCGTGAAGGAACATCTTGAATGAATAATTCATTTTGCTAGAAGAGACCACAATTTAATCTTGACGCGCTTTTGCAAATTTGCTTCGTGAAAGTGCACAAAGGCGCTGCTGTGTCCTCGCGCATCTATGTGTCTGTCCGGCTGTCTGTCCAGCAATTCCGACTCCACAATCAAAGAAGCTATGATCACGAAACTTCCCATACAAGTGCTGTATATAAAGCATGGCATCAACAGACTCGTATCTATTATTCAACTCCATATTATTCAACTTGAGCTGTATGGCTCGGAAGGACAGAGTTAGGTCGAAGAACACTTGCAACCGACCGCACAGTGACCAACACAAAGTTTACTTGCAGATTGTGCTCTAATTCTTCACGTATCGAATTACTGCAGATAAAACATCACTTCCGGAAACTGTACTTCCCATACAATCCAACTTGCCTCGAAGATAAACGAAAAGAGGATTTATGCTGAGTTATTTCATGCACTTACCCTAACCCTCTTAATACACAATATAAATAGCGAATACTACTCGCTCATCTACACACATATTTCACTGCTAAAGACTTACGTATATGAGATATGAAGGGACTTCAATGAGTAAAAACGACAACCAAATTGGAACTTTTCTGCTCATAAACACCACACTCCTGCATAAACCTTCAACAACTTCTGATGTGATTATAATCCTTAAGTAAAGTCTAGCTGATATGCTCTAAAGAATTCTCAACTGTCGATAAGTGGTCATATTTGAAGTTTGTTTGGAAAAGATGCGGTGAAAGTCTAATGTCAAATTAAAATAATCTACTATGAAATGACCATATCCGTTCATCAACATCTTGGAGATGTTCGCTCGATTATCGAGTAAACATTTCACTGCCAAACTGCATCCGAAATTGGAGCCATTTTGTGCTTCTGCGATGAAGAGTGATGACAGTGAAGATGCCCCCAAGGCATCGATAGAATTATCGGTAAATTGTACTTCATGTGGAGCTGTGAATGAAAGCCGAAAACGAAACTCGATGCAATTTTTTCTTAGAATTGCAATTGACATAATTCACTAAAAGCATCGTGGCGTACGGAAGTTGATACTTGACCAACAATTCGCTTCAAAATCGATACTCACTGCTTGGGAACTCTGTCTTCAAATAGCCAAAAATGCCCGTGGCGAGAATATCCCCAGCAAAAGACATACTGTGCTGCACGTTTACGTAAAACGGATATGGAAGTGCATAACTGCTGTGAATAACATTTTGCATGGCACTTTGAAGTTGACAAGCAAGGCTTGATAGGAAGTGCGCCCAACGATGGATCACTATAAAACAAAATGCTTAAGTCGACAAATGCAAGAATTGAATGCGGAATGGGTGCAACAGCTGCGGACGAATCGTTTCCAACACCTCAAGCTAACAGTTCATGCGGTTCGCTTAACCTCTTGTGATAAAGTGGCACAGTTGATGGGAGTGATATAATGATTAATGCTGTTCATGTTCGCCGAATCTTCAGCACGCCTAAAGGAGATGCTATAGATGAAGGTGAAACAACACAGTGAGGATGCCTGAAAAATTGAGCAAGGAGTTTATGCAATTTCAGCACACTGAATCACGTGAAAATCGAAATTGCTTGATACAGAAATCTAATGCGGCACCAATTTGGGAAGTGTTAAGCTGAAAGTTACAACTGCTACGCTAATATCCGCGAGGTGTTTCCAACGGTTCGTTTTTAACCATCAGCCGCTGTTTGGTTTAGGCTTAATTCAACTCGATTTTTGATCATCCAGCATCCACCATTCACTGCTCAAAGGCACTGAAAGGAAGAAAGGAGGGGAAGAAATTGGTGAAGATATGGCCACATAGAAATTTATTGGATAATTCAGCACGAAATATGATGGAAATTATCGTTTCCTTCAAAACAGTCGAATAAATAACAGAAATAATTGTATTCTCAATGCAAAATTAGGCACTGATCGAAGCCTTTTTTTCACGACAACGATTGTGCTCCTCCATAGTGAAATATTTCGGCGCCCCACTGCGGAAGCAGAACGCGATAACAGCTTTTTCAACAAAAACAACCGATTCTCTCAATGCACTGTTGGTGCAGAATCGCAGAAATATGGCTGATGTGCTAACACATACATACACACGCAAATAGTGGCTAACGACACATACATGCACGTAAGCATTCAAACGCATGCACCTACCACACGTAACATGAATGCAAATGCACGTCTGCAAGCGTATTATACACAGACACAGACATACAGACACAAGCGGACACAACATGTACACACTTATGCCGTCGTTATTTCTGTAATGATTCATCAACATCGCTTTACCTGTGCTTCACAGACACGACCCCTATGAGTCATGCTGAATGCCAGCAGTAAGCATGCTCGAGTGAGAGCAAAGAATAATGCATCGAAGGGTTTCGACTCTACGCCTGAAATCGCATTCAACCGACGTTTCATTACCCTCAAACTCAGGCACTTAATACATCTGTTTCACTGCTGCAACCAAGAACACTCGGCTTTTTTTGGCTTGCAGGTATAGACTTACGAATCGTTGAAACCCGACGAAATGTTCGCAAACGTCCCACTCAGATGACATCGGAAATTTGACTCCGAGTGGAGTTTTTATGCGTATCTGCAAATCCTTTTCAGAAGCACATATGGTGGCACAGTGTCTACGCGTATTTCCGTACCGAAGATACTTTCATGGACGCAAAAGTGGTACAATTTGCAATATAAGATAGCCATTTAAATCCGATCTCGTTGTGTTCCCTAACCGTCTTCAGGTATTATTGCTACGAAAATGCTCCATGAAATATGCAGTTTAATTTTATCCTGCATCGAGTCAAGTTGGTCTCGGCAACTATTATATGTATTCTTAAAAACTCGCAGTTCATACAGCAGAAACGAAATTAAGCAACAATTCACCTCTTTCCTAAATATTGGTGCAACATGTCGAAGTAGTTGGCGCGATTCTTAAAAGCGCATATCGTGCTTTATAGGGCTATCTGGCGTATATTCGCTAAAATTCGCAAATTCTATGTGTTTGACGACATCATCTCGATGATGAAATAGAAAACGGGAGAGAGAAAGGCTGAGTTTTCCTCAGCGAAATAAATGATCACAAAACAAGAGAAGACGTTACTCTCTAAGTTACATCACCGAGTGTCTAGAAGTGTTCTCAATCCCCTATAGAGGCAAANNNCGAGTGTCTAGAAGTGTTCTCAATCCCCTATAGAGGCAAAACTAGGAAAATCTCATTGTGAATATTTTGAATTTTACAGCAAAAATCTGATTCCGAATCTGTCGATCTTTTATAGATGACCTCCACAGACGTTACGCACCATCGTTGTCTTGTTCTGAAGCATTTATAGCGCAGCAAGTGGATGCGTTTTAATGAAACAGCTTTGAAAAATTCATTGCCAATCATAGTTAAAAATCAAGTGCGTCATGGATTCGGCCATAAGTGACTACGTTCACACCTGACCACCGTTATGGTACATTGGAATGACCGGTTAAATTTTAACGAAACGGTCAACATTCCGATTTTTTTTCCCATATGGTCATCAAGCCTCCTATGCAATGACCACAGCCGCATCAACAATTATGTAAATGACAGCCTTCATAAGACTATAAAATCCACACCAACAATCGAAGCAAACACCTCAATCTCGAAAACTAGATCTGCGCCGTCTGCTGCGGGAACGGTGCAAACCACACCACTACTTCCAGAGCCAAAGCAACAGCTGGCTGCCAAGTACACGTGGTGTTGAGAGTGTTGCGAAACAAATGGATGATGCAGCTGGAAAAGTTTCTCTGAATGACGTCATTCAACGGGAACACTGTGGGGAATGCGCAACATTGCGCAACGAAATTCCATGAAAACAATCGGCAGCACTGAAACATGAAACAACGCCATCGAAAGCGACAGCCGATTGCAAAAGAGACAATTGTTGCGTAATTCAGCTGTGCCACTGAAATATAAAAAATGGCAGTCAGGTAAATAAACCCTCATAGATAAAACCGTCGAGTACCCTTCGTAGAAAAACTAAGTTCCATGCCAAATCTCGCTGATTTGTCGCCCTAATTGTGTTGAGAGCTCCTCCGGGATCGAATCATTTGAAAACTCATTTCCGATATTCAATTCTGAACCGTTAATGCACCTTCTAAAAATCACCACTACAACCTACTTGAGTTGTCATTTGGAGAGAAGCATACATATGGCCGCAGCCTGATCCAGTGACACGGCGCGCGTGCACAGAGAGGGTTTAAGACAAACTTCACTGAAGAATTCGGCCTGTTTGTTGGTCAGCGTGTCAATTTGCAGTGTCCTTCTCAGCTTTTTCTAGAAACTCGAAGGAAATGAAATGTAAAAGGCGTGACCGTTACCTTACGAAAATTTCCGCCTTCCACCTTCAACCATCAAAATTTATCCGTTGACAACTTCAAAAACTGTACTTGGAGAGGGGAAAATTGTTTTCTGTAAAGCTTCGGTTAGAACAATTCAGCTTACATAAACGTTCAGTCCTACGAATTCCTATCACCTCACGCACTGAAAATTTATGAGGCTTCAAGTTCGGAACACTTTCACCCGAAGCAAGCCTGTTCATGCAAAATGTCGATCTTAGCAGTCTATCGATGGATTCAGCAAAAAATCTAACTCAAGGAGAGGATATTTCGTATTCGTGGTGCGTTCAGCTGAAGCAACATTCCTTACTCAAAAATTCCGTCCACTCAAATCGGCTTGTCCGTCAATCAGCCGAATTAATTTCCCGAAATTCGCTCTCAGTTGCTCGGCGGGTTCGATATGAATTCGTCAAAGCCGCATTATGGTATTGATGCTCAGAAAGTAAAAACGCAATCGCATTGTTACTCGTGATTTGTTTTGCTATATTTGTTTGAAATTCCTCTCAGAATCCGAATTTCTTTCTCACATTAAAGCTTCTTCGCCCTTGCAAAATTCCGACTTCGCTACTTCAACGTAGTGCAAGGGTGGCAACGGGTCAAGAAGGCTATGCCAGCGAGGCTTCGTGCTCTGGCAGGTCTTACCAAGCTGAACAGGCTTCTTATGGGTACCAGGGTGATGATTACGCATCTGATCCCTAAGGGCCAACCCGGCTAAAGCGAAGCGGTGAAAAGGCCTGCTCGCCTGGCCAGCAGGGTGGCGTCACTTACTGGCTACAACAATGCAAAACCACGGGCCTCAGTACCCTAATGGAGGCGCATTGTGACCGGCAGTGTCATCGACGTTCGATAGTCCGATCAACCAAGTGATCAAGTGATTAAAGCTTCTTTGACACAGTGCTTTGTTGATTTCGTTCAAAATACTCAAAAATATGATTAGCCATGCAGAATCGTGGTTTCAGTGATTTTATGTTGATGAAAGTGCATCATTGAGACGGCCATTCTGAACCGAAGGTTTTTTTTTTTTGAAAGGATCAAACATCATTTAACAATGCAATGAAGACTGATCTAGTTAAGCTAAAGCGGCATTCTGCCAATACAGAGAATTATATCGCAATAGAGCGGCGGTGATTTGCAATCAAAAAGGTCAAAGGTGACATTGCATTGCAACGGCTAAAATCTGTGATGCAATAAATACAAGCATTTTGTGCATTAAAAAATTATTCATAACTGCGATGCGTTATAAGTGTATATAGATGAATGACGAACGAATGTTGTGCCACAAATGAGTATTATCAGAGAATAATCTCTCCACTCACTATGCAATATCAATTGCAAATGCATTCAACACCTTTGCAAATTATCTCTTTCCATTGCAAATTAAATATCGCATTGCATTATTCACATCGTGACACAATTTCAATTCACGAGAGTGTTTATCGCGAAAAAAAATATTTTTTTAATACTAAAAAGAGCCATAAGCCCGAATATTACAATCATTTCCGTGTAGAACAACCCCGACCTTTCATGACCGCTCGAATGATTCTATTGATGACGGTCGTGGATCGATTCCAAAATGCGGCAAACGTTTCGCACTTCGCATTCATGTAATCAACACGAGCGGAGTTCAGAGTACCACTTCGTAAACATTGTATAGTTTGCATCCACAGAGTAGTGTGCGAATGAATGGCCACTGAGTGAACAATTGTACCGCTGCGAGAAGGAATTGTTGGTGAGCGGAAAAAAGCCTAAAAAGCGTTTGATTGCGACCAAATTTCACCGCAGAGATTCTCAGGTTCAGAGATTCCTTCTGAAGAATTTGAGAAGTGATTTGATCGCTGCATTGACAATCTCAACGAGATTCGGTCTCTACAAACCTTTACTAATGCGAAAATAGCGATTTCCCGTTTATTCTTTGCAAAGTTTTTGTTTTATTCACAAAAATCCATAAAAACTTTGGATCTGAGATGAAAGGAAGAAATTTAGCACTTGCCGAGATATCCATAGTGGAATGTACAATAACATTTGCAGCATTTACCTGGACCACACAAATTGGAGCATACTCATACCTTATAGCTGATGGAAAAAACGTGACTGCTCTCATGCAGATGAACACCATCAGAATTCCGTCTGCGAAAATTGGGATGAAAATTTTCAAGGAAATTGACGTTTTCAGCCCCTAAACGCTGTACCCCTGTCTGGTCCCTAACACTTTCTTTTTGAGACTCAACTCGATCGCGTGTAAGGGGGCATCAATAAAAGTCTCGGCACCCAGCCGTGACAATCAACGACTCGGTCTATGTGAATCCTACCCCAGCGTTCCGCGATCGCTCTACAAGCCCGATACCCAATCTGTGGAAGACCTGCAACAACAAAGAAGTAACAAATTTCTACGCTCCTCATATTTACCCGTAACGACACCTTTTGCCCTCTTCCATGTATATATCGATGAGCTTGCTGGCTTACTTTTCGAATAAGAACTCACTCTACTTGCGGATGAGTTTAGAGAGCTTTGAGGCTCTCATATGGTGTAGATCAGTGAATACTGAAGCGTGCTTAACCTTCTTCTCATATTAATCAATGAAGTGGAGTGCAGATTAACCTTTTAAACCTGAAACATCAATACTATGCATTAACTCGGCTTCTGAATCCCCTGCTCAACACCAAAGATAATCACATATTCTCACGAAAATAACTCGTGCTTTATTCACTGAAAGCACATCAATTGATAGTTACAAGAATCTCGAGTTGATAGGATACACTGCTGTTAACATTTCAGTCGCAGGCCAACATTCCTCTTCTGCAACACATTGAGACGCCTTCCTCTTGATAAAATCATTTGAATTCCCAAAATTTTCCGCTGCAACAGCAATCAAATCTCCCCCCAAATTGGTCCTGGAGCAAAATTTGATTACGGTATTGTTTGCGTGAAAGCCAATGAATAGTTGCTTATCAGCATTTCCATTCCTGTTGATATCGGTTCGAAGAAGATTCGAATGAATGGGTATCTCGGCAGGCGAGGAGGGTTGTTATGTGTGAAGTTTGGTGTATTTTATTGGTCGGTTGATTGTTTATCAGTTGTTTAGCGGTTTATCAGCTGCATATCTTTTTAGTTCTTTTCTCTATGTTCTGCGCAATTTTATGTTCCTTTTGAAGTGTTGAGACATCAACATTTGTTCGTTATAACTGAGTTAGATGTGAAGTAGTACACAGAGATTGTTGATGAAAAGATGAAGCTTTATGGGTGAACCAAAGAGACTTCACTTCTTTTTACCATAATATTCATCGTGTTGGGCTTGTAAAGCGCAAGCCATATCCTTGATAATCGTGCACAGCTCACCATAAAATTTTCAACATTATCGAAACCTCTAAGCCATCAATTTTTGCCGATCGAAATGTTCGAAGTGATGATATTTTGAAAGACACAGGTAAGAATACTTAAAAGAGACCTTGATATATTGGAATAGGAGTTAATTGCATTTTAAGACAGCCGCCGTATTGAACAAAAATGATGTAGCAGTTGATGTCCTCTTCATGTGTCGATTCTTCGCGGCTAAAGGAAATATCTGCTCGGTTGTTTAGTCCTCACCAATTTTCATAGGGATGCATTGACTCTTGTTGAGTTGCGAGCCGATTGTGGCAATCTTTATTGTTCATATTTGCCTTTCTGCACCATTTTCAGCTGAGCAAAACCACGTGCTCATTTGCGGTTCTATAACACATTAATGCAAACACAGGCATGCATACCTATGTGTTTATACGTCTAAACGACAGTATCTGTATGCACATATGTATTTTGAAATGCTTATATATACGTATATATGCGTATATTTGTACGTATGTAAATATCTCTACCTGTGTCTAACGGTGCACTTTTAGTGAAAAAAGTGAAGTTATAAATGCTTGTGAAAGAACTGTAGTGAGTTTAGCTAGCGAGGCGATTGGTCAGTTGGGGAATTGGAAAATTAAGACCAGGTTGCAAAACATCCTTCATTAGTGCTCCGTAAGCTTGCATAGTCTCTTGGTTGATGCCGAATGTTTGATGTGGTGGATAAGTCCTGGTTGAGGAATCATCTCGTTGACATCACTGCTGCTCACTTATGATGTATCTATTAATGCTCGTTGTTTTATCACACAATGCACTTCAGCTGTTTGTATTCAAAACTTTTTCGTTGGCCCTTTCTTCCTGCACTGTGTTTCTCTGTTTTTGAAATGCCATTCAAGGGATGGCTTCAGACATATTCTTCGAGCACCGAACTCTGTTGATTTCTGAGGGATATCTATAAAATAGGCCTGATCGTCTGGCCAGCGGAGTGGCGTCACTTATTGGCTACAACAATGCAAAACCACGGGTCTCAGTACCCTAATGGAAGCGCATTGTGACCGGCAGCGTCATCGACGCNNNAGCTTTTTGGTCTAAACAGGTATTAGACTGTTTGCATGTGGCAGCGTAAATGAAACGGTGATAGATATGAGTTGAGGTCAACGAGGCAAATAATTGTGTAATTAGACGCCCTCGATCGTTCATTCATTAATTCGCGAAAATTTTGTCGAACGAAAAGAAAATAAAGCGATATTATCAACTTAGTTGTCACGCAACGTTCAGATTATTTCTCGCCAAATCCATGCGCGCTATAATGTTCATTCTGACGGAAGCATATTCTGCAATTTTGGCGTTCTTATTTCATGATGTCTGATTTGCAGATATTACTGAGATGGTACAGTTGGAAACCGAGGAGGAGGTGGGCTTGGACACCCAACAATCGGCAGGAGTTAACAAGAAGGAATTGAAGGTCTCATCTCATAATTTCTTTTTATTCGAGAGGTGGTGCTGTGGAATAAATCGAGTTTATTTTCATGTTCTTAATGCACACTGCAAGCAAATAGAAAGCGGTGGAGCAGCAGGTCGTCATTTATGAGCGGATTCGTCCAGTCGTTTGATTTCCCGCATCCCCTCCCTTCGTAGTGTCATTACTCGATTACAGTGTTCATCGAGTATCAGTACTAGTCATATGGTGTTCCCCGGCCCCTGTTTCATTTAATATTTACTTTGAAAACGTTCCTTAAGCTGCTGTTCTCAATTCGACGCCTCGTCGAGTAGCACTATCTATGCGTGTCGATTTCTATATAATCTCATGGGATATAGCTACACACATTGCAAAGTTGGGAATGGCCCAAATAGCTTGTTGTGCTCACAGTTCTTTTAACGAATTGAAGAAGGCTAGAAGCAGCGTGGCCATACCAAGTAATTTTTGTCAATTTCAGCAATGCCATGATTAGACTTGCTCCGAAGTATGCTTGTAGCAA
>JAARMF010002831.1:9991-23215 GCA_022844705.1 Toxascaris leonina
ATATATATATATATATATATGTATATACATATATGTACATGTATACATATGTATGCATACACATATATGTATATGTATATATATATATATATATATATATATTGAAAATTTGCAAAAATGCCTATTAGAACACTGATCGGAACGCCAAACCCTGAATCAACAAAACTCCGCATATAATCGCTGAAAGTGCCAGACATGAGAAAATATTCCTAATGCAGTACTCTCCCGATAAAAAAGACTACATGCGACAGGTGGGATTAGGACAGGTGTAATATTGACAAGCATATGAAAAACAGCCAGGTAGGAGGTACAACTAGGAAGTTAAATTCACTCAAGCAATAACATCTGTTGCGGCAACTTGATAATTAAGCATTCACCTGCAAGTAAATACTCAAACTAACGGCAGTAAATGAGACAGCCCCTATACTAGGTGTTCGTGGTGTTCAAAATTTCCAACACATACCTCGTCCTTCTTCACCGAAACGTTATTACCCGAGAATGGATACAGCATCCTGACTTGAGGTACAACCAACTCCTCGTTCTCTTCCTCCACATGTACCACCGCTCCGGCGATGAATTCAGTATTCGCCAATTCAGTGGCCATTTCCTCAAGTCGTATCATATCAGAACGATAGGCCTGGATCTCCTCTTCGAGACGTGCGTGTCTGCAAACATGTCCGGGAATATCTATCAAAAAGCAATCCTCAACTAAAAATTCAACAATAGGCCTAGCAGAGGGAAATACATCAAACCACTAAGGGAACTGAACTAAAGATCAAATTCTCTCGCTACCCGATCAAAAATTTCTCTGATCTGCATGCAAAAAAAGATTCGCCTCATGTCCATCTGCGATCATGTCGATTCAGTTCACATTTCTCACCAAATATAAGCTTACAACTAAGTCTAACGAGAAGATAACTTAATATTACTAGAGAACAAATATAATCAAATTCGACCCTCACAGAGAATACCGATTCTCATTGAATCATTAAATCCGTTGATTTAAATGGTAATAATTTATGGAAATATAAAACAAATATACCTCGATAGAAGACTCTCTGATGCCTGCTCGTCTCTGCCATAATCATCACTCTTCACCAATGGCATCTTCTCACGAATCCAACTCTCAGCTTCATTCGCATCTTGGAAGTATTGATGTGCTTGTTCTGCCTCTCGCAACCATCGACGAACCGCTTCAACCGTCTATAAGTGAATATGATCTAGCAACTGATCGAAGCCTCAAATAACCACATCATTTGAAACTACGAATAAACGAATTGTGGGTGGACAATTCATCGGTTTCTCTGCGATGAAACCTCATCACATCCCAATAAACCTTCTTGGAAGTAAGAAGATAAAATCGAATTTCCAAACTTGATTTTTATTTAATATTATATCAAATTTGTGACTAATTATAGGCCTATTTTTATTTACAAATAAACTCAACGAGCCGTCGACAAGGCATCATAACAATCACAAATCGCTCCTGAGTGTGACCTCAACCTTAAGCTTCAGCTAGTCGCAATAGGCCTCCATTCTTAGTCTAGCATTAGATCAGAGCAAATCAAAAGTCGAATACGGAACGATCGAATCGATGGTGGTACCAAAATCGACGAGATAAACGCCCAACATACCTTCCTTAACTGTTCCCATTTGCTTTGTAGATTATGAATCCTCGCATGAACGTCCTCTTTATTTTGTCCGTTGGCTATTAATCGTTCACCTGCCGCAATCACTCTCTTTGAACTCTGCCAGTGTGCATCCATTTCCGTTTCCAAATGCTAAAAATATGTCCATATAACGATCGCTTCCAAATATGAAACCCAAATCGCAGAAGAAATCAACTAACGAAGCGACCACTCTATCAGATCGCTCACCTACGGATCAATCTGTGACGATAGATCCGTTTCTGCTATATCGATCAAACAATTCTAACTACCAGGTATCAGGTATCAGGTATCAGGTAAATAGTACTATCTATAGGTTCACTGCCCCAAATATTTGCAACAATTCTCAGCCATCTATAAGAATAAAACCTTCCCACAATAAGTTCGCTATCGCAGATTGCAGAAAAGATACAATTAGTTATAGACGTCGATAATGATAAATATAAGGTTGGATCACACATGCGCAGAAGAAGAAACGCCAAACTCTGGAGGGGATATATCCATATAGCAAGGAATCGAATCACTTTCTCAACGTCTAGCTAACACTCAGACTAACAACCATGACTTCCGGTAACTCAACCAACAACCACCACTTCCGGTAACTCAACCAACAACCACCACTTCCGGTAACTCAACCAACAACCACCACTTCCGGTAACTCAATCAACAACCCTCACTTCCAAATAGTTCACTCAACAACAGGCACCATATATAAGTAATATTGCCCAGTTTTCCTGATAGAACAAGTGCCAAAACAATTAATAAAATATTATCCATCGAGTGCGGCGATCTTGACGGCAAAAACTAATGTCATGTACAACAATCTCATAAGAAACCACTTTAAGAACTATTGAAGAACCTAAACACCTCTCAGAGTTTCAAGGCCGCAATAAATAAGAGTTTCATTCGGCTTATGTTCAATTCTCCGATATTTTTTGCTGCTCACAACGATATAAGGGAAAATAACCTCTTGCTATGACCTCTTGAACTAGTTCAAGAACTGCTAAATGACCTCTGGTACTAGTTCGGGGACTGCCAAATGACCTCTAGTACTACTTCCCGAACTGTAAAATGCAATGCACCAACTGAAACTCGTTCCAACATTCCACCTGAAATCAACAGCGCCCAATAACCGCACCAAATGAAACGGTATCCACAAAAAAGTTCAAAAGTCCCTTCTCCAGCTAGTATTTAATGACCACAAAACAGAACCACCTATAAAAATCTACATACAAGATCAAAGCCTCTAATACCTTCTAGGAATTCCCCCTTTAAGAGTCACCTCTCTAACAACACATTCCCTACCCCCCACCACCATCTATCGTTCCATCAAACCACATAATTCCGCACCATCACATACACACCAACTACGAAAGAGTACCTGACCCCACAAAATACGCCCACCTTAAACAACCGATTGAGCTGTGGAGTGGCTGAGAGGTCACGATTGTTCAATACCGATCGGCAAAGGTCATCCTTCTCGCTAAGCCATCCCATCTCCTCCTCATGATCCTGGATGAAGCGAAATAGATCTCGTGCTCTATTTAGTGCCATTCTGCGTTGACGACACAAATCGACAACACTGTAAATAAAACTTTCGTTCGCATCCAGCTTCCATAAAACCAACACTAAGAAGGCAGAAGAAAAAAAATAAACCTATCAGTACCTCACACAACTCTCTCTCACTATGGTATACCTGTCCTTAAAAATCTTTACCTGTAATTACCATCTGCTCACTTAATATAACCCTAAATTAGTGCATATCTAAAATAATAAACCTGTGACGAACAACTTCAAAAAAAAAAAAAAACGGAAATAGAAACCCAAACGAGCGTTGAAACCCAGAAACACTTTCATAAATATTCCACAAACCTGTCGTATAAGGCGCTCACATCATCGAGTTTCCTTTGTAGTACATCATATTGTTCACCTTTACTACGAATATATGCCAGTGCTTGTGTGGTGACATTCTTGAGTAGTTCTCCTTGTGAATTGAGTTGTGCCTCGAGGATGCCTTGCTTTTGGAGTAGATCCTCAACGCCCAGTAGATGCTTACCCACATCACGGTTCAAAAATAACGGCTAAAATTTAATTCATATTTGATGCATCTATTCCAAACAATACTTTGAAAAACAAATGACTCTCATGCACTATTTACTCAAAGACATTCCCCCATCCTCCTCTCAAATAAGGTCCCTTCCCGCAGTAGGAAATGATATAGCGGGCAGGGTTGCCTTCCCATAAGAAGTCTTTCAAAACCTCTCTCTCTCACGCAGATTGTTTACTTATCGTAGACTAATTGCTATATCTCGGAAGTTGGCTGCATCTTAAACAATGGAACCGCTTCAAAAACACAAGATAACTAAAGACCTCCTCGAGAAATAATTCTTCCTCTCCGATCAGAACTTCATTACCCCTGAGGTATTATTCAATATGGTACGATATCACGATGCGCATTCACGAAGCCTTTAAAACTGACTATGAGATCAACAATTCGCTGATTTCATTGCAGTAGGCAGTAGCCAACTGGTTCTTAGCCCTACCCCCCCTCCCCCCCCCCCCGAAGAAAAATGAACTGGGTTCAGAACGCGCCCAAAAAACAGATTTTCAGTTGCCGTGAAACTTCGATTATAAGCTTCACCTTTAGCACGAATATCGACTTAATAAAAAACTATAAAATAGTTGTGGATTCCCCTCTCCATCCTCCTCACCCCCCCCCCAACCTTTTCCGGCTACATCTTCAAACTTCGGTTCCGGTTTCTCCTCCCTCAATATCGCAAATCTCTAGGCTCCGGAACTCACAGTGACGTCTTTGATAGTTTTTACATCTGGTACCTGAGCAACTGTTTCAGTACTTAAGTGCTTTCACTTAAGCAAACAAAGAAGCCAAAAATAAAGCACACACTGCGCAAACACGAACATATGAGTGAACGAAAACATATTACATTACACTCAAGAAGAGGCCCTTGGGTAGGGCTTTGCCGAACGCGGCGGGATCAATAGCCTTTTCAAAGCTAGTACCCTTAAAAGCCCTCATTTACGAGGGTACTGCTCCCTCCCAACCCCCCCCCCCTCCTCAAAGTCCAGTTCTTGCCTCGAAAATGCTTCGAAAAAAAGAGCATCGCAACAAAAGAATCATTAACCTCAAGATCTCGAATTTCTGATGAGAGTGTATCGATATCCCGCAACAATCCCATAAGGTCACTAAGTGACATAAGCGCACGTCGACGGGCCTCAAGTGCAGCAAGTAACTGTGCCCATTTGTCGAGAATATCTCGTTCTCGTACCCGAATCCGATCGCTATCATGATAATTCTCATTCGTCAATTCAGCTGCCATCACCGATAACGACTTGAAGCGATCCTCCTGCATAAATTCACTCAGTCATATATCGTCTTAAAATTTACTTCTTCATATCTCCATACTCCCCATTGCCGCTACAAACCTTGGCATGTCCATGCCATCACCGGACCTTTATTTGCATATTTAAGTGCTATTCAAGCGATCAAATCGCTCGTTTAAACAATTTACGAGAAAATTACATTCAAGCTTTTCTCAGTAGCCATATTCAACGATGGTTTCTTATTGCCCGAAAGATAATCCTGTAAAGATGCTTTATTAAATACTGTAATCACTTACTATCATATTGCTGCAAATAGTAAACAAGTTTACAGTTATTACAGACCACCCACCGTGTTGACTGTTTACTGTTAACAAATATGAGTCATAGGAATATGACTAATAAAAACAAATTCATGAATGCTTCATCTAAGAACTGAAATCCATTTCGAGACTCATATGACGATACGACACTTGCATTCAGCCATATGCTCACAAAAATCGGTTGTATTCTCCCTTACAAATATGAAACAAAAGTAATACCCGAGGAAGAATATCGGCTGCGATGGCTTGTTGTTTCTTGACCGATGCCTCCACCTGAGCAGCACTCCGTCCAAAATCAAAGTCCTGCAGTACGGCACCCATCTCGCGAAGCCACGATTCACGTAGCACTGCCTTTCGCTCGAATTTACGGGCCATATGCTCCAAACGCTCTTGTCTTTAAATATGCCATATTAATAATGTACTACATCATTCTTCCTCAATAGTCTCAAGCTCATATGAAAAGAACCTCAGGACCTCGAGAGATGCACCTCAGGCTATACAGACTCAGTACCCATACCACAAGGATGTAGTCTGATTCTATAAGCATTCAGGCTTCACTACCATCAAACTCGATTAAAACCCGCATAGCGTACCCACACAACAAGCGGCAACTCCCTACCTCAACCAAAAATCATCGCTGTAAACTAACATCATTTATATGCCATACTAGCAACCTTGTACTTCCCAAAAAGCAACCAATACGACAACTCCTATAGGTCCAGCTCCGACTTCAAATAATCTTGTAGATACAAAGATACAAAAGATATAAAGACAGCTGTAGTTTCATCGATTCCCGTGTCGATGCAGCTGACAACCACACATGGCTGTTTTGACCAGATTTCTGGAACGCCTGGTGGTCAACTTTCTGGCGATCCGTTCGCGGGCCAGCCAGGAATCGAACCCGGATCTCTTCGCTTAATAAGTGAAGGCTCTACCACTAAACTACCGACCCCCATAATCTCGTAGATATGAAGCAATGATGCGATACCTAATTAATTCGGCAATCAACGCCGATTGCCGTCCACTTTCGGCATGATCGAGAAGTGCCCATGCTGACTCAATATCGTGCATAAAAAGACCTGTAATTAATATTAAGTGAACTCTCGATTAGATAACATCAAAATAAACAAATAATCACCGAAGCACTCAAATATAACGATCTCGTGATCTCCTCTAAATACGCTCAGATACCTACAGCCATTTTCTCAACATCCTCAACACATCCGCCAATCTAAGCATAACACAAATCAACACCTGAAACAAACTCTCTTAAGGTATATTGAAGGATGACTCACCTTGGGGTGGCACATATGGTTTCCTTCCCATTGCTTTCCTTTTTGTTTGTATTGTAAAGAAAAGTGCCTCCAGCTCGCCCTTCTCTTTGTATCTGAAAGCATAGATATCACTGCCGAATCAATACATACAGCACCAATAAGCGAGAGGGACAAGTGGACGGTGGACAGGTGAATAGCAGGGAGGGGGGAAAGTGGGGGGGGAGGGGGGGGGAGGGAGGCAAAGAGAAAAAGTTACGGTATATCGGCTGATTGAATTAGCATATAAATATTAATAACTCTGCTTAGAAATATTCTTTCATCGCCACCCAATATTTGCAGTATTTTGCAGCTGACGACCTAATAAGATCTCACATCGGGAAAATATATGCCCCCATCTCTCCTCTCCCCCACCCCCCCCCCTTTCCAAACTGCCTCCAATACATGATCACTTCTTGCGCAGAAATGTAGATATGAAGCAGTAGACTTCCATCCAGGTAAATACATTCAAAATACAACAAATATACAGACGTTCGAACCGGTCATCCAGGTAAGCACAATCAAATCGCAACCTGAATCGCCGTCGACAATTGCAAATGCTACTAACGATTCTTACTAAATACAACAAACAAATCGGCGCTCGGTAATCAACTTACTTCGGTGGTTTTTCAACAGTTCGATAATTTTTGAAGCGAACAAGTTCATCTTGAATTCCTTTCAATGAGTTCGGAAAACGACGGCCATTCAGTATCACAATCGTCTCCTGAATCCATTGAAGCAAATCGGAGCAAAGTGTTTCGAAATCCTCTTGTAACTGATCCGCTTGCATTAAATTGCCAACTATCTGCAATAAAGATTGAATACCAAACATATTTCCCTCTAAAAAAAGATACCGCAAAACTTCACCCCTAACGGCAAATCGACGATCCTGATGTATCCGAGATAGATAAGTCACTTAAAAAATAAATAAATAAATAACACAATTGCACCGACCGAAAGCCTTTGTTCATAACACAAACGGTCTGAAAGCTTTTACTCATAACACAAACACGTGTTACAACTTACCACCCACAAAAAACGACAATATTCAACAGTGTCCCAATTACACATAATCACATTAAAACCAGCATTTTACTATCAACTTTGGAGTTAATTTTCTCAAGATATTTCCCAAAACTTTGCCTCATTAATCCGACCCTATCGGTCAACTTCAACAGTATGCAGCTTACACCTCTTATAAGACCTGTGGTATACTTACTATGTCAAATTATATACTGAATTTTCTCTCTATATCAAATACTCAAGAATATCAAAAAAAAAATAAATAAATAAATAAATAAATAAAATAATTAAATAAATAAAAAGATCGCTGACTGCCATAGAATATCTAAAAACGATCAAAAACAAACCTTAGCCACTCGTCTTGCGCCTGTCATTTCTGTCTTCTGCTTCGCAAAATAATGATAGTAGAGCGATACATAAGTGATGATCGACTTCTCATCCGGATGCGATACGTTGACGTCTTCAGCATCGAGAAGACGTGCTATCTCCAACTTCTTCTCGGCTATATCGAACGCATTGTTCAAATTGCCGATCGCATCTTGTGGCGAAAGCGATTCGTAATTTATCAGATCCGGCCTGAAATCAATACCTCCTTCATCTTTCTATGAATACTCTCTACTATACAAAGAGACCTAGTCATAAGCCCAATCTATAAAAACAAATGAACAAATAGATAAACAAATAAACAAATAAATAAATAAATAAATGGACAAACAAATAAATAAATAAATGGACAAATAAATGAATAAATAAGTGGACAAATAAATAAATAAATAAACAATAAATAAATAAATAAATAAATAAAGAAAAATATTTCCATAATTCACTTCAAGTGCCGTTGAGACCATTAACCTCTTTTGCAGAGAAACATCACGTCATTAGTGCATGCATCGATAGTACCGACGATCACATAAGTAATATAAACTAGGAAACCTCAGTTTCCTTGACATCAGACATCTCTTCCCTTGAAAAGTGGTTCAGTACCTTCCGTTTGGGGGCACCTCACCTGACACAGTTTTAAAAAGAATAAAGTCACAAGCTCAATAACTACGAATCTTCAGATCACCGCAGTTCCGACCTCAAAGTCAGAACGAATCGTCAAAACACATTCGCATCTATCAATTTAACTGAATAACAGAACAAGGCTCAGTTACTAATGTGGATCGTCGAATAGAAGAGGCGTGATCCTTAATGAACTTAACTGCATTAATTGAATGGAATTTTGTTCACCAGCATTGACCGAATTATTTCCGAAGGATTCGACGACGACCGATTTCATTCGAGATTGCAAACATCATGAAAAATCCCTGTACTTCCTGTACCGTATAGCAATTAAAAAACTATGGCAAAGATAACGAATAATTCCTTCCTGAATACTTAAATTACCTAAGTACTTAAATCACCTGAATACTTAGATTACCTCAGTACTTAAATTACTTGAATACTTAAATTGCGTGAATACTTAAATTACCTGTGCGAATGGATGAGTGCATTGAAAGCCAATCCATTCCGCCATGAGGTCGTGAAGTTCTCCACCTTGACATTCGCATAACCAGCTGTTTTCCTCTGGCACCACAGCAATAGCGCATCTTTTGCGTGTCTTCGCTCTCCAGTCTCTTCATCCATCTAAATTATCCCACAATTCAACTATACCAATATAAATACACTAATAAATAACCACCTAAACCAACACCAAAAAAAACCTCCAATACCTTAAAATACCTGTAACCACATAAAAACCTTCAATATCCTAAAATACCTGTAATCACGTAGAAACCACCGATACCTTAAAATACCTGTAATCATACAAAAACCATCGATACCTTAAACCACCTATAACCATACTAATTATCTATTCAATACCATTCCCAGAATAATTATGGTCATATTTTCAAGGCAATCTTTCCACATTCCACTATGCCAAATTAATCGAAAGCCTAACCGAATCCATTCAAACAATACCGATAATTCATCATAATTAACCGATCATCCCCCTATTCACTCATCGCAAATTGCCTCAAAAAGTCATCACTTTAGCTTTATTTAATTACTTCGCCTTTGTGCATTTGAATTTTTATCCATTAAACACAAGATTTCACTCCATTAGACTTGGCTTAGCAAATCGAATAGCCAGTTGATACACAGCTGCAATAAAGTAGGAACTTATTCCTACTTCCTCTTACCTATGCTGCTTACTTATTTACCTGCGTTGCTCAGTTAGTTACCTGTGTTGTTGACATACTTCCCTTTGCTGCTTACTGACTTACCTCCGTTGCTCAGTTATTTACCTGTGCTGCTCAATTACTCACCTGTGTTGCTGACTCATCTATGTTCCTTAATTAGTCACCTGTGCTGTTCACTCACTTACCTGCTCGTTACCTGCTTTTACATACTCCTATCCATATATCAAACGAATTCAACTCCAATGTGCTTCACAAGTTTATAGTCATCCACCTTCTCAAAAATAAGTGCAAAAAATTAGCGATATTAGAAGTGAGGCAATCGATAGGCCACCATTAAGCGTATAAATGACCGACCGGGATTGAGATTGTATCAATTTGGAATCGCAAAATAATTGTCCATATAAGTCCCAAAATGAGTCGTTCATTTCGATCGAGAATATCTTCTGCTCCGATGTTCTCCAACTAAAAAAATAAACCGTTATATGACCCACAAAAAAATCAAAAAAAAAAAACCCGGAAACTGCGATTTTTCCCACGCCACCCATTATTGAGCACGGTCTGTCATCTATTAGCTGCCCAAACAATACGCTGAAAGAAGTTCTTAAATCCAAATATTTCAAAAGGCGAAAAATCATCAACAGTTAGATGGTTAATCAACAAATATTCCCTTCCAATAATAAACTCTACCAAAATAATGACGACTTGATAGCAGATAGCGATGCGCACCCTCATAATACTTTATTTTTATTCACTATTTGGCCATTTTGGCCAATTTCTGACAAAATTGTTTTCCGACAAATCTGACAAAATTTCGATGACTCGACAAAATATTTCATCTCATCTCATAAAAATAACTAATAACCACCGATAAAGATGTCTATAATCAAAAGAGAAAGGAGGTGACAACGAGTCATTTTAAATGGGCTTCTGATTACATGGTTTGTCGCAGAAAAAAAAACTCCTTTAGAGGTTGTCGAACTCCATTGTCCTCAACAACCCTTTAAACCCCTCTCTCCCACTCCCTTCATTGCCTCCCTTTCACTCTCACAACAGCCTTTCAATAGGTTTATTTTTTATTTTCAAACAATATCAATCTTACAATAAATAATAAAAATAAGCTCGAAATAAAACGATATGAACGTTCCACTTAAAGAAGATGATAAAACACTGAAACCTTCAATGCACATATTCACCCAAACACTTAAATAAAAGCAAAAAACCCTCAAGAGGACAATGTCAGATAATGTGCCGAGAAAATTCGAGCAGAATAATGCGACAGATAGTAACAAGTAACAATTTTGCAAGCCCCCTCTCTATCCCTTAAATATATTAGGGAATAATGAGGACCCCCTCTTCGCCCCCCTCCCTCCCCCCCCAATTTTCAAACACTTTTCACTCCAGTGGAATCTTCAAAGATGTATATAGCGTAACAGATGTTCGGAAGGGAATTTCTGATTAAATGACGCATCCATTTGCATTGCTGATGCTCTCCCCATCTGGACGAATATCTATCACAAGAAACAGCATTAACGATCTATTGTGTTGTGCACAAAAAAAAAGACTGCATTAGCTGCAAAAAAAAAAGAGACCGCTCCCAAACGGCGCATCTGTCATGCACTAGCAATTGAAATTCTTTTTGAGACAAAGGATGATTTATACTCTCAAATTAATCGGATGTCCTTTGTGAATATGTTCGCTGTTGCGGATATACTCCACCGATGGCCATCATGAATAAATACTCCACTCTCTACACAACATGTGATATGTATACGTGTAAACGTGTGACGTATCAACGTGTAAACGTGTAAGCGTGTAATTTTACACGTTCACACGTTTACATATATAAACGTATGAACGTTTATATATGTAAACGTGTAAACGTGTAAAATTCGTGTGAAAGCGTTGCATTTGCACGCGTAAAGATAAAACGCCTACGTGTATGCCTATCTTCTCGACGTGCAAACGTGTAAGCAATAAAGCAAAATGCACGTGCCCTCTAGAATTGCAATCAAAATCCCACAAAATGTATGAGAAAACGATTGGCAATCGATATCGAATAACTGTTGCAGCGATCATAACTTAAATAGCTAATATTGTGGAAGCTAGTAATCTCATTGCTTTCAAAGCGAAATTAGCCCAATTTGAGTTGTCATCCTTGAGGAGAGTAGACAGCCAGCCAATATGCTGTCAGTATGGGTGTCACCTCGGTTCAACCAACCCTATGTTTCCTTATGGTTAAATAAAGCAATCTGAATAAAAATAGTCGTGCACAAAAACCAAGATTGCATGGGATTGAAAACATAAATAACAGCCTATACAATACGTCGCAAAATAGAAGCCCTTATATTAGCCTCAAATTATGGCAATTAAATCGGCCACAGTACGTTGCAAAATAGACGCCCCCCATTACCCTTTAACTATTGCAATTATTCAGCCCTTTCGCTATGATCGCCATATCTATAATAACAACAAAAGCACTCGACCGATAGTCTTGTCTCTCTTACGACATATCATCAACCATCATAGATAATAAAAAAAAAAAACCAATCCTTATTACTTAAGATAAAAACCAATAAGATAAAAGTACTCAAAAATAAACCATTGAAATACCTACCTGGATACGTTTTCGCTTAAGAAAATCAAGTGTCTTATTAAGATTCTCGATTTTTTGCACACGCATACGTCCACGATTCGGTTTGCCGAGTTTTTCACCTGAGATGATCTCCAATAATTTCATCAATATTACGCCATCACCCACATCGATGAATAGATCGACAATCTCCATTCTCGCCTTAAATTATTCATTTAGTTGTTTCAATAAATAATAATAATTTGAATAAATGAGAGATAATTTATTGTCTATAGAAGATTTGTAGAGATATTTTTAATAGAAGCAGAATAAATCCTTCAAAAAACAACAAAAAAAAGTGGGAGGAGGGGGGGGGGAGGGGGAGGGGACCTCCGAATAATGCAAAGTGACCAAAACTACAAATATCTGATCGAATTTGAAATCCTTGAACAGCAACCAACTGTCTTGACTACCCAATCAATCACCTTTTTCCTTCCCTCCCCTCATCCCCCCTCCCCTAACTGCAGAATATACGAATGGTGTCCCCCCCTCCCGCCCCCCCCCCAAATTAAATATCAAATTGGAGAGCTATACTAAACATGCTAAGAAATATATGAAAAGCCAAATAATGCAACAAATTCAGAAGGTGAGGGATTACCAACTACTGCAACCTCTTCATCGCGCCATGCTCCTTTTCGTATATCAGTCATAACCTTGTGGCAATTACGACAATTAGGTCAACAATCCGTTATTCCGGGTCGTCTTCCCACAAAAAGTGAAAAGATCGGGGGAGGGGGAGGGGGGGGGGGG
>JAARMF010002832.1:0-24152 GCA_022844705.1 Toxascaris leonina
TTTGAGCTAATTAAATTGCTAGAATAAGGTAATGCTCAGCGTGCGAATAGTTAACAAATTCCGTAAAAAGTCGAATAAATTTAACCGCTAAACATAGCAAATGACTTCGTAGAAGATGCGGATGGTGGTTTCATCTGGGAGAGTGATGCTAAGTAATTGAGGTTTCATGCAGGTATCAGACGAAGAAGGGCATCCCATTAAAAGTCGGCTACTTGCTGAAGGCATTCATTAGAAATCCAGTTTTGGTTGCAACCAAATAAAGCAAAAAGTTCGGGAGTGAATTCACTTAGTCAGCAACCATCAGTACTCTGATTAGAACTAGGTGGAGGATTAATCACTGAGTAGGGCTAACTTATCTATACTCATAAGAAGCTTAATCCAATGCATTCATTCTGCTCAACGCTTTCGGACGTGCTTCTTCAAGTTCGAATAGCCGAACGAGGAGCAAAAAAGCTAGCTAAAGTTAGCTTTCCGTCGTATTTCTTTGCTTTTTACCTCTCTTTTAACAGCTCTTTTTGCTTTGAACGGAGAAGAAAAAACGGATATTGACTGCTTCATACATGTGTCATTTCAAATATCTATGCTGAAGCACATCGATGATATCTGCCTCTGGTATAGTTGTTAGTCTATCAACATCTTCTACCATATCGCCAGTCGATATTTGCCGACTATAATTTATATTTTTTCACAATATGTTAATGAGGCCACCGCAAAAACAGGTTAATGTAATGCAATATATCTGCTTACTGTCCTCATCGTTACGCATTTACAAAAGTGACAAGGTCATTCCTCAAGTTTAATTTCAGTCATTTGATTTACACTGGAGTGAAACTCTGCTGAAAATATTAAAAGAGTTTTCCGCACACCTCAAACTCGAGCTAACAAAATTTTTGACATTTTGGGACTATCAGATTCATCAACCCTCTTTACGTTCTTCGACCGACTTAGCAGCAATATATCATAACAAAGTTCATGTGTACGCATGCGTCATTTTTGTCTATCTACCGAATATCTTCAACTAAGGAATATTTAAAGCTGCAGACACAATGTCTGGCAGGCATAGTGACCTCATCATGAAGGAACCTCCTCCACGATATTTCATCTTAATTCATGAATGCCATGTGAAGTTGGAGATGCTAATTAAATACAGGAAAGGATGCGCACTCTACACGTGTTTAGTTTGTGTTCTACATTGGTGGTATCATTTAATTAAATTGTTCATCTATCGTTTATCCCGATTCATTTATCTCTTGGAAGAGTTATATATCGGTGGTGCGACTGTTTAAAATATTGGGTGCATTATTCGTGATATTTTAGTTTGTTGAAAATATGGAAATTGTCTGGTGAGTGAGAATGATATCAAAGCTGATATCATGTGAAATTTTGTGGCACGCTTGTTCATTGCTTCACTAGTGCTACTATTTGATTGCATGGATCACTCCAGGAAAGTTGATAATGATAATGAATAGGAAGTGCAGGGTTCTCGTCCGCTCAATGATCACGTATATCTTGTGAGCGTATCGTTTGCACTGCCTACATTAAGTAATAGTCAATAATGTGGCAACTTCCCCTCGCACCTTTCACATTATTGCTATCGTTGCATTTTTACAGTTCATTGCCTCTATAATAACCTCAGTTTGGGTGCTCTTTTGCGCTAAGAACTAGGCATTCAATTGAAATAGGTTGTAGATAAATGGAACTTTCTTCCCTTATTTCGTCTCTAGGAATCAAAAAGAATCAATGTTTTCATAAGTCTTTAATAAAAATATTAGCCTGAAAGAGAATTATTGATATCGCATTTATTTCTTCCGGTTGGTAGTGTTGATTTCGAAGTGAACTTGAACACACCTTACATAGGTATATTTGGCAGTATGCATAAAGCGTATATAACAATCAAAGAAATCATCGATGATAATAATTATGTCTTCGAACATCGAAGCCACAGATTTACTCCATTCAGTTTATTGAAGTTGCACTATGGGAATAAACGATATAGAACATCTGCTGAAGAGCCATCCATCAGTGCCGTCGCATAGGTTGATCTGTGATTGCTGAGTTTGTGTGACCGTTTCAGAAACATCAAAGCAAGTGCTGAAGACTTGCTTACTGACTGGCACACAGTTGCTCCGTTTTTTCTTTTTGTTTTCTATAAATTTTCTTCCCTTGTTAAGGCATCATCAAGTATTAGATTGATTGTTTCATATTTTCAAATAAAATCAGATTGTTGTGTTTCGAAATAAAAGAGAAAGGCGTTGTATTAACTGTGAACGTATAAATATGCCTGATCAATCTTTGAGGAATTACTGTAATCGGAGCAACTCCCGTGAAGATACGCAACAATAATCCGTAGTCTCAACCATGAACCGTAGTCTCAACCATAAACCGTTATACCATAAATGATAGCTATGTGGGAAAACATTTATTGAAAGACACATGCGTATTTCTCCCTTCGTTAGCATGCGTTCATGATTATTACCTATTCAGTTCGGCTTGCATGCGTTGCGATTGCCATTGACATGGAACATGGTGGAAACCGTGGACTAGAGCAATCAATATTTTGAGTAACTTCAGGAGGTATAACAAATGCTTGCTCGCAACTTCCTGAAGACCTTCGCGATCTCGACAAGAGCTTCATCGGCATCGGCTCCCAGTGGGGGATGGTCTTTTCGTAAGCAACTTGTTTCTTGTTTGCTGTGTGCACATAAATAAGACGTAGTCAGTGATTGCATAAGAATCGAATAACATCGGCTATAGAGACATTCCACGCCAATCTCAACAGGACACTTCAACTTAACTGCAAATCAGGGTCTATTCGGCTTGTGGAAACCACGCCGTTTATAGTTGATATTACATTCCCCTTCTTCTTTCTGAAGTGCACCTCTTAATCTTTGTCCCCGTTTGCCTGATGGACACTATTTCATCTCGCTCCTGGGAATGAAAGCAGTGAGAACAATATATTGAATGTCTTGGCAAGAATTTGGAAAATATATGTTGTGTTGTTCCTTCCACAGAATGTGACTTTAGCAATGAAATACGTGTAAGTGATCCAATAGGCAAAATCTTGAAAGAATTTTCTGTAGAAACGAGCAACTGAAAGGAATTTTGTCGAATGCGCTAGAATGCAGTCAGGGAGTAGAGCTAAAAGTTTCATAAAAAGCTTAACGAAATGCAGGCTTGTCCGATGATATCAAGGAGCTACAGCAGACATTGCGGAAGTTCACTCGTGAGGAGGTGATTCCGAAGGCAGCACATCACGATCAAACGGGAGAATTCCCATGGGATATAGTCAAGAAGGGTCACGCTCTCGGAATTATGAATCCGGATATCCCTGTCGAGTGTGGTATTATTTTCAACTCCAGTTTAACCATCAAATCCGAACATCAACCTAGCACAAAAAATATATGCAGTATAATAAGCAACTGCTAGTGAAACATAATTAGTAACAGCAATCATTGCTGCATCGCAGAATAGTGAATTTGATTCAGATCAGTCAAATGTTTTACTTGGCGAGATCTACAACAGCGATTGAATGAATTGTGAGATAAACGCGAGATCAGACTGTTCTGATACTGCCGTCGCCGTCCATATGCATTGCTCACAGCGGCCAGAATGGAAGGTGCACCATTACGTAGAACTACAGCCTGACAAGATTGTCTAGACAAGGTAACTCACTGGAAGTGCGCAGCATGCGAGTGCTGCCGTATACCTCAGTTTGGATCCTTCGTTTAAAAGGCCACGAATTTTCTCGTGAGCTGCAGCAGTGAGCATACTAAACGTTTGAGCATACGGAGAAGCGTGGCCCAACGGTGCGCTTTCTTAACGAATCGATCAGCTTTACAAAATGCAGACAAAATGGTCCCCAATTCCACCCTCAAAACAATCGGCTGTAGAATGAATGCGATTCGAAAGTTTAGCAGCTTATTAAGCTTCCAGTAATCGTACGCAATACGATTGATCAGGATGGTTTTGAAAAAAAAAAGGGCCGTCTTATTGTAGATGGCTTCTTTGACCCATGAGTTTAAANAAAAAACAAGGCCGTCTTATTGTAGGTGGCTTCTTTGACCCATGAGTTTAAATACCGAATAGCCATTATAGTTGCAATGGCCATATCTAGTGGGCAGTCGTGAACAAAAAAAAAACAAAACGTTGTATTCATCTTGAACGGAAAGGTGATATTTCTAGGACCCTACGGCAACATGCTGGAATTTTTGAGACGATCAAAAAAGAGTTAGCAGAAATAGGAGGAAGAGAAGCACCGGAAGAAGGAGTGAGTGTATGTGCCCGCACTCCGACGTTATTAATGATCGAGAGGGAGTCAAATCGGAATTTGGGTTCCAACGTGAATTCCATGTGGACGAAGCACTGTCTTCACTGTGCACCTCTGCGGGTGTTTGAGCGGGAGGAGGGCATGGGAAAAGTTCAAATGAATCACCGCTTCAGCCTTATTCACGAGCTAGTTAGGGTCAGAACTGCATATCGTGATATCGTGTTGTAAGCTACTCTATCCCTCTCGCTCTTTCCTCGCTTTTTGTTCAGAATGAGGAAGCAAGGCTGAGAATAGTTGTACAGAGCAGGCAGCCGAAAATCGGCGGTTGCCTTCTCGCAGTTGACGAATGTGAGCTTCATGAAATGTCAGGAGGGCACACTCCAGAAAGTGAAACGGGGAATCTGTGGCATGCAGGGTGATCAATTAGCAATGAAAAAATATGCAATGTGAGAGGTAATTAGCATGGTTTGTCACAAATTTTACGACATCACTCGCTATACACAACGTTCATTTTTCTTCCCTACGTTGCCAAAAACCGAGTCTTTTCTTTTCTCACTCCTACAAAAGTAAAATTTGTGTTCTGTAAGGCGAATATCTACTGCGCAATCATAGTCTACCACAGTGTATTTCTGCGCCACAACTCAGCTTCCTTTTTGCCTATGACAGTTTAACAGTTGTGTGAGACATTAGGAAGCAGGAGATGCCGTTTTGATATTCTAGGTGGTCTCGGACTCGGTCTACTCGCAAATACGATTATTAGCGAAGAGATTGGCTATGGATGCACGGGTATTGCAACCGTTTTCATGACCAACGACCTCGCTGAGACTCCCCTTATCGTTGCAGCTAGTGACGAAGTTAAGAAGAAGTACCTCGGCAGAATGACCGAAGAGCCACTGATTGCTGTGAGTATTTTTTGGTCGCGATTATCATCTTCATTCGACGATATTACTCAAAATAATGTCATTTTCTCCCCTTTCCCTCCAGCCGCCGTCATTCGCCATCACTCCACGTTTCGTAAGTGCGTTAAAGACGCATATGAAACAGGATACTGTTCGTATATTGAAGTGCGATTTACTATCACGTTTCGTTCAACGAACAGTATTTCGGGTAATACTCTAAATAATTATGCCATATTGCTTTGACCCGTTTATTCATGATGCCCCTAATGAGACGACTAGTGAGAAAAGACCTTTGTAACCGATGTCAGTTGATGGAACAGATATCCTCTGATGAAAACAAGAACGCTCATGCCCATATATGCTCCGCAAGCGAAGGTTGAGTAAAGGCGAAGAACTGCATAGATGATAAGTGGTCTGTTTATATTGTCAGTGTGCATTGTTATGTAAGATTGGTAGGGCACAACCGATGACCAAATTCGGAAGCTGCTGCCACTACTCGAATGCGTATACAAAATTAATAGAGAGTTAAAGATTTAGTTGTTTAACGAAAAAGGGCATATAATTTAAGAAATAAAGGTAAACGACGTTTGTGACACATACTCGTATTTGCTGCTATTTCGAAGATTTGCGAAGGAGTGAAGACTGTGCAAAATACAATGAAGATAAAACCTTTCAAAATTATGATTTTTGGAGGACGAAAAAACTCCCATGAAATTTTTTCGCCCGTCTAGAATAATTTGGAATAAGAAGGCAGCTTGAGATAACCACGCTCAAACAACGGAGCAGCTTTCAGTTTGACGTTGGCTAAGAAAGTTGACCTTCAGGCTTACGCCGTCACCGAGCCAAACGCTGGGTCCGATGTGTCAAACATCAAGACGAAGTGCGAGAAGAAGGGCGATGAGTATATTATCAACGGCTCAAAAATGTGGATCACGAATGCTGGACCCGCCAACTGGTTCTTTGTGCTGTGTCGAAGCGACCCTGACCCAAAAGCACCTACCTCGAAAGCTTTCACCGCATTCGTCGTTGAAGCTGATACACCAGGTGTTACGAAGGGAAAGAAGGTATTTTTGTTAGTAAACAGTGCGTTGTGATGTCTTATCTCAACCAACTTATTCACCCAGCTGTTGGTCGAATTAAAGTTCGCTTTTAACTTCTAAAGTGATATTTTGCATAAAATGAGCGCTAGCCAAGTGAAAATCTCCTTAGAACCAACAACTCGCAGTTGCTTCTTTGAGGACGGACCGAGGTCCGCCTAGCCGTACCGGCAATGGGTACAAGACGGCAGCTAATAACTGCCTTTTTCTAAAAATGTGATAGACTACTGGATGTGGCAGGATTCATAAACAGTCGCAGTACGCTTTTTAAAGGGAGTTTTGCTCAAGTTCTAGAGATTAATTCGCTCAAACCAAACGGTTGAGAAAAAATGCGAGAGAAACTAGGAGGTCTCGAACTTGCGCATAGAAACTTGCTAATTTTAAGCGTTTCTCATGACTCAGGGTAGTATTACATAGATTTTTGGTGCTGGGTACGGGCTATAGATACGTTTATTAGAGAACGCAAATTTAGGAGAAGAATATGGGACAACATGCTTCCGATACCCGTGGAATCACCTTCGAAGATGTGCGTGTACCTGCTTCGAACATGGTTGGCCCACCAGGAGA
The DNA here is from genome assembly GCA_022844705.1 of Toxascaris leonina. NCBI lineage: Eukaryota > Metazoa > Nematoda > Chromadorea > Rhabditida > Ascarididae > Toxascaris > Toxascaris leonina. Next base: position 6,831 of record JAARMF010002832.1, read on the forward strand.
AGGGTTCCTTGTTGCAATGAGGACCTTCGACCGAACCAGGTATGAACTCATGTTTGGGCGTTAGACAACGTTATCATGAGCATTTAGGCACAGCATGGACTTGAATTAGTCAGGTGGCACCTCTTGCATGTGTATTGCAAGAGCATAAATTTGAGTAATTTTAGCCTTGTCTTAAGCAAACGAATGGAGGGGAAGTAGAACTGTGATTACAGATAGCACATAAACCAACCAAACTGGTCCGTAAACATAAACTTGTGAGGATTTCGAAAAACGAACACAGTAGTAACAGATCTTGAGAATACTTTTTTGCATAACCAACAATACTGCTTCACTACCCTGAAATGTCTATTAATCAAGAATGTAACAAGCGCGATATAGCTCACAATCGAAGTCTTAAGGACGCGGTAGGGGCACCTGGTCAGTAATTAAACAGATTTCGTCCGGGTATAATTCAAGGTAGAGGAGTGTAAAACTTATTGTGCTTGAAGGAAACGCGGAGCTACCACTTTATGGTTTTAAAAACTTCTCATTGGTAAATCTGCTATCTCAAATACCTCTCAGAAAGAGTTGTAAATGAACTGAGAAAATCCACTTTAAAATGAGAGGGGCATCATTACCTTACGGGTGTTCAAGCGGACAATGTGTTCATGACATGGGGCTTTACTAGCACACATCTTGGATCGCCCTTGTGCCTGGCATATGGTGCGTTAGTATGTATGGAGCCATGCATGCATGAGACTCGTCTTATGACCTCACCCTATCGTACTAATTAACTCGTGCGACTTTTGTGGCCCTTTCACTATCAGCCTCGTTACACTTGAGTGTCACGAGGCTGCTACTAAAAGAGCTACAGAAGTCTATCTGCTTTAGACAGCGTGCATAAGTTACTTGAAAGCAAGTTTTTACTCTACGTATATAAGGGGCTGTCAACATGCTTAGGAAGTGATGCCAAAATATCCGTCGTCAAAGAAGAGAAATGTTTCAGGAAGAAATAAAAGATAACTCTACTGCCAGCTAATAATATATTCGACATCACTTGAGTTCCCGGATGAAATTTTCCAGCGTGATAGCATTGCAGAAATTTCCATCAAATTGAAAGTTCTCCTTTAAAGGAAAATGACATTTTGTTCTTCAAGAAGAGCAAACAACGAACAACTGGTTCATTTGTTTGAGTATAGCATAGATAAATAAATAAAGTAGAAAATATTTCAAGGCCGGCCGTAGCTGGATTGGCAACTGGACTTCAGGCTCGATGCCTTGATGAGGCCTCCAAATACGCACTGGAGAGGAAAACTTTCGGAGTACCAATTGCCAACCATCAAGTCAGCGGTGTCAAAATTCTTGCTTCTCTCAACACTCAATTTTCATGTTTGCAAACACTTTGCTATGAAACTTGAATGCATCTGAGGAATAACCGAAAATATGTCATACATAACGAGATGGGCTCAATGATATAGGATAGAAAAAAATGAGGGCAGAGACAATAATATCTTTTGCAGTGAACGTTCTTTTCAAAACGAATTACGGAAAGGTAGGGAACATCTAAGCTATTAATGTTCAAAGATGCTGAAAATGTTACCCTCATATGTGGCCTTGACGAGAATTTTCTCGCCACCTTAAATAATGTGAGCACTAGGGCGCGAAAGATTTCCATAGTTGAAAAGCATTTAAAGAAATTCCAACCGGAAATGAGTTGAAATGACAGCTGAAGAAGTCTATTTAAATTAAGGCCGTCGCGACAATGTTGGCCGATATGGCTATTAACACGGAACTCTCACGAATGATCACCTACCGCTGTGCATGGGAGGTGATGTCTGGTGTACCACGCGGTTATTACTCCTCGATGGCGAAGTGCTTCGCCGCTGATTCAGCTAACATTGCTGCTAGCAACGCCGTGCAAATTTTGGGCGGTTTGTTTGTTTCTTTATTTGTGTCTGTCTGACAGAATAATAGCAAAAGCGTGAAGTTTTCAAAAGTGAACCATGTGTGTAGACTCTTGTTACTTACAACTGATGAGCAGTTACTTGCCACTCAAGTCCTACAGGTTTTGATTCTTCAAAATGGCTAAAGGTGTGAAGATGGATAAAAGAGGTGTGAAGGTGTAACAATACCACTCCTTATCCCAATATTAAGGGAGACGGACAGATTGGCCGTGGAAGAGAAAGGCAACCACTTACTCATTTCACATGAGCAAGTCAGGCACAACGTGTATTTGCACTTAGCACGTAACAATGAAGTTCATAAACGAACAAGTCATTCTTTGCTGATTCTTTTCCCGTCTCAATTATCTATTATTATTTTTCTGGGAAAGCTTTACTAACAATGCTGATAAATCGAGAGTTTTAGCAAGTCAATTCGAGAACTCTTCCAAAGTTTTCGGCTATTTTTTGGGACTCTCCTTTAGTTTGAACTTTTGAAATTCAAAGTTTCGGAAATAATTTTCTGAATTTTTCATCGACTTTTTCGATTAGCTCAAAGTTTTTTGCAACTCTTTTGGCCATTATTCCCTGTATTATTATTTCACATCCATCTATGCCAAAAATGCTTAATGGGCAAGTCCATTGTTGATTTTTCTCAACGTCTTTGACTAAACAGTAATACTGCCAATCAATCGGTATTGTAGGAAACGGATATAACAGTGAGTATCCGGTGGAAAAACTGATGAGAGATGCAAAAATCTTCCAAATCTACGAGGGAACGTGTCAGATTCAGCGTGTTGTTGTTGCGAGGAATCTTCTCAGCCGAGTGAAGGAGACGGGAACGGCTTCTCTCATCGTCTGAATAGCGATGCTTCGTTTGCAAGCCCTGTGACACCTTTCTCAATTCTACCTTACGATGGACACCTTGGCTAAATAAATTATATGGGCCGTTCCAATACCTTCATTCAACACACCCATTCACACATAGAGTGCCATAGGATTACGCCTAGACGAATGTCATGATTACCGAATGGGATAGCGCATCACAGCAGTTGACATGATATGAGCTTCTGGGCTCAGTTCATCTGGCCAAATAAATGCACAAATTATCAGCGGACAGGACTATGCCTATGTTTTAATCGATGCGGCAATACATGCAAATATTCATCTGGTTCCATTGGTATGAAGCGAAAAAACCGACCGTATGGAATGCATGCAATTTCTTGGCCTCTTTTGCACGGCTCGTTTCGAACCTGTGGTATCAACGTGAAATGTGGCATGAGAGGTCATCCCATGAGCACGTCACACCAGCAACCTCCATGCTTCAACGTCCATTTTTCTCCAAGTTGAAGCCATTAGACAGACATGCACACACACATGGATGTGCATCGATGCACTTATGCAAAACTGATCAGCGAAAGCTCGGGCTAGTTGCAAACGATCTGAAAATGCAGGCATGAGCTGATTGTTCACTATCTGTTCAAGCAGTTCCATCCCATCATCCAGCTAGATACATGCTTATGCGGCCAACTTTTCGCATAATTTCCGGAGATACCCATCTGTGCCACCTCAAAATGTTCACAAACGAACCACACAACGCTCTCGTATCTCACTAGCCACAATTGCCGCACTCGCGCATGCGCACACCAGTTCACTTGTGCAACATACAAGACCCGAGAGGTGTTTGCCCGATCAGACTACAATGTCCAAAGTGCGATAATTATTGCAAAGGCGACGAAGAGCGATGTTGTGAGGAGTATTGTGTTGGTGTTTGGACATTTGTGTGGTGCGATGAGTCCATCTGCTTTTTGTGCTTGTTGATTCAGTGATTAAAGGCGATTATATCTCTGAGTTTTTACTGATGTCTTAAAATTTGATTTGTATTTTGACTTTGTTGAAGGGGCCTTTGAGAATGATCATATTCGTCTATTTATTACTTCATTGAGGGGGACGAGCGATTTCTATCGCTGTAAGAAAACATTCGGCCTCATCGTTGAAAGCTCAGTAATACCTCTTCATAGAAATGCAAGATTTAAGATGTTACGCAGTCACAAAGACCTCAGTTCCAAACTGCACTAGTCTTGCCACAGAGAAAAAAAAAGAGGAAGAGGGTGGAGATTGGTAGGTCCTCCATGCCGAAATTCCTAGTACAAAGGAGACCAAAGCACTGTAGGATATACAACGTCTGGTTTTATTTCAAAGGCGTGAGAGAGAAGGTGCGTTTCTCAGAGCTTTTTTTGACATTTTATAAATGTGGTGTTCTCAACAAAATCAGCTGTTCAGCAACTCCGCACGTAATCAGCCAAGTTTGCACTTGTTCTGCGCCTTTGAACAAACGTCGCACCTTCCATGGCTTTTCGAGGGGTGCAATGCTGTGTTTAAGTTGACTTTTATTGCAATCTCTTTTCTGTGCAATTTCCCGCACTACACGCAACTTGGGAAGAATAGCGCCTGTCCAGGGGCATTCCCATATTTAGTGATCGGAGAAATACCCGTTGGCATCTCTCGATGTTCATTGTTCAGAGTTACCGATACAGAACTACCCATGGATGATCTTCAAAGTTGAGTACAACGCGCTGTCATACATAAATGTGTTGCTGAATACCACAGTTTATTTGTAGTGGTGGCAAAGTGCTCAAAATTTCGTAAAACACTTGCTTTGCTAGTTGCTGTTATATTCCATAAATGCGCTCCAATATGGACCAGAACGAGAATCTCTTCGCAAGTTCTGCATACTATTGCTCAAGAGTAATGCACATGAACCGCTGAGATTGACGGATAAACATCCACGAGCATGTAGAATAAATCTTAACATATCGACAGGCTTGTACAATAACCTCATGGCTTCATTTTCTGAAATGGATCAATCGGCTGTAAATGCATCCGAACCGGGAATTGATGCTCATTTCACGGATATTTGTTTCCGGTTGAGTTAATTCATGAATGAATTGCTACAGAGAGCTTTTTTGAATAGGAAGTTAGATGTATATTTTATATAACACTTCACTGTTGGCGTTGTTTTGTTTTGCCGTCTAAAATATGCACATTGCACGCTCACGCAAGCATACCGATCGTGGTGCAACTCTTCGAATTTCCAAAAAACTTGCAAAATCTGCATGAGGCCATCTTTCACTTATGTAGTTTTGTATGCACTTTCCGAAGAGATTCAAAAGCGCATATCGTGCCGGTTCGTCTAGCAACCTTCTCCACTTGCTTGAGGATTGACGCCTCAACAGGGAAGGAAAGAAACCCTATGATGGACTTTTAGAGAGTACGACTTCTGTGTCTGTCTTCCTGCCTGCTTAGTGGTTCCTGTCCGAAAAACACCGAAGCTAAAAGCACCAAGTTTTATGCGCATAACATATATGCATAGTGATCTTGGTGATCTCGTATACTGCTATCAAGCCTCAAAGAATTTCCCGCCATTTAAAGACCCCCTGAAAATCTACATATATTTTCCTGTTTTCGAACCATAGAAAAGCAAATCTTTTGCAGATCTCCTGCAGCTGAATTTTGATTTGAACACGTAACAGTCCATTTGAACGTCACGTATTTATGCAGATGAGTTGAAATATGAATGCCATATGATTTATATTGTATTACGTGCTGACACATGAAATTGTGCGGATGGGCGGCACTGCAGCATGGTGTGCGAACTGCTTTGGCATGTATCTTTACTCGGTGTTTTCACTTTTGTGGTGTCGGAACGCTGATAATGACTATGTTCGAGACTCTCAACACTTGGAACGAGCCACTGCAGCCATCTCCTCTTTTTCAAGTTCCACTTGCTGCGCTAGAAAGAATCGTTCGCTTATTTGAAAAGCCGAATGCGTCTAAAATTGCTGCTTGCATGAAATGACAGAAAATTGTTCCATCGAGCGAGGAAATATTCTCTGGCTAAAGCACAATGACATGAGATCATTTCATATTATGGCTCGAAAAGTAATGAGTAGTGACCATGCACGTGAAAAAGTTTTCCGTTATGATAATTGCAGGTTGGTGTTATAATGTTGTCTCGTCGAGCAACAACTCTTCTTCACAACGTCCTTCGAAGGGCTCAAACTCGCTTGATCTCCTTCGGTAAGTTTTTGAGTTGTTCGAAGACACTCGTGACCAAGCTTTCCGCTCATATTCGGTCCGTCACACTCTGAGGTGCTTCGCTTTAACTACTTCATGGTTTTAATCTCTCAATCTTCATTTGAAGAAAGTGGTTACGTGCGTTATGCTTTAAAGTCGAATGCTTCTCCTCGGTCATTTGTACGGTCCAAATAAAGGAAATAATGCGTCGACCCTGTTGCTCACGAAAGCGCAGCCTTTGTGGAGAGCGTAATGGTTTCTCAGTTAACGAAAGCAGAACAAACAACAACGACAAGAGTTGTTTCTATGTTCATTGCTGAAATGTTCCTATCGTCTCTAATTGATCAACGTTTGTTTATTGCCTTCGAAAAGAGCGTTCGCATTCTCGCAGGGTATTTCCACAGATAGATGTCGTGAAAGTAGACAAATATGAATTTATTATACAGTTGACCTCAAGTGTAATTCACTCAATGTGCAATCAATTTCCAGAGCTGACGGATACACAGCGAGAATATCAGGCACTTGCGTTGAAATTCGCCAAAGAGGAAATTATGCCGGTGGCTGCACATCACGATAAAACTGGCGAAGTAATTGTTTTCTAATGGACCATTTTCTAAGTTAACTCCATCGTTTCGTATAATTCAAGTGAACAGTCCACCTCAAGTCGTTCATTTTCCAAGTCTCAATATAAAGGTTTCATGCACATAATTTAAATGGATGAAATGAACGAGTACTGATGGGTGGTGAATGGAAAAATGGTTCGATGAGACTCACTATATAAGATCCTTTGTTAGCATTATGTCTGCTGCGTTTGTTGTAAACCTACGATATTGTGCGGCTTGATGTTGCAGTTCCCTTGGGATATCGTGAAGAAGGCGCATAGTGTTGGCCTTATGAATCCACAGATACCTGCAAAATATGGTTCGTTGTTTTTTCAACCTTGTTTCGCATGGCATTCACAAGAATCTATGCAGCCTTTGCCATCTCAAAAGTTGTGATCGGATACGACTTTCCCACTATACTTAAATTCGTCAACTGAAACATTCAAGAGCTTGATCTTTCATATAACCTTGTGAACCTATTTGCGAAATTTCTATATTCATCCATAACTCAAATGCTCTCAACTTTCAGCAATCCAATTGTGCGCACATGTAGATTCTGACTGCGATTATTCTGTCGTCAGTTTCATGACATACATTCTTTGATGCCTTGTGTTTTTACATAACCATGGCGAATATCACATTTAATAGAAATGTGAAAAGTTGTGGCCGTTTGTTGGAAAGTTTCCGTTGTTTTTCTTCTTCTGATGGATAAAAAATTCGAGAAAGATTTTTCCCTGCAGAGCAATTAAGCAATTTTCAAGGATACGTCGATGGCCGTTACAAAGAAATGAAAAGCAGAGGGGGAAATCGTCAATATTTATATTGGCTTTATATTTATGATGAGCATTTACGCAGTGTTTTAGTGCGAGAACGCTGTGTGAAGAAAGCACTCTTAGATCGAAAAAGAACGCAGAAAGATTCTCACATGAAGCAGATATGGGCGCTGCTGTAACTACTGAGGGTACACTAAAAATCGCGATGAAAATGTTTGTGAGGACAAAGAGGGGAAAGAGGATGTCAGTTTGGTTGTTAAAGTGCCAACAGACTTTACAATCGAACAACTTTTGTCGATCAAATTCATGAAGTGTATTATTATTGTCATTTAATATCGTAGGAGGAGCAGAGTTGTCATCTCTCGAGACTGCTCTTGTGGTCGAATCACTCGCTTATGGATGCTCAGCCATTCAACTGTGTATCATGGGCCCATCACTGGCTATTGCGCCTGTTCTTCTTGCCGGAAATGAAGAACAAAAGAAAAAATATCTCGGCATGTTGGCTGCCGAGCCTGTAATCGCGGTAAGAGTCTCACCTTTTCATGGCTTATTACTCTCCATTGCAAAGCAATTTTGAGAGGCGATTTTGAATACTGCTAACAATGGCATTCGCCCTAAATTTCATCTATGGATGAAACGTGAAGGTGCCTTTTTGGTTCACAGGATAATACCACAGGTTGGGGGATGCACACTTGGTGGGGCGTTAAAATTTGGGAAAAGTTTGCATTGCGTTTCTGAGAAAACTGTCCGACTGTTTGAAATACCTTTATTCCTTCACTTCTTTCAAGCATATTCCATATGCGATTTATAAGGTGGCTCAGTATCGGAGAGTATATCAGCTGATTACAGGCATACTGTGTTACGGAGCCAGGCGCAGGATCTGACGTTTCTGCAATCAAGACAAAGGCTGAGAAGAAAGGTTGACCTTTGGGTTTTTCGCTTTCATTCCTGCAGTTTCCCAGAAGGCATTCTCAAATGTCTTTCAAGTAAAGATGACAAAACTCAGAAAACGCCGAATGGTAGTTACTTGCTCGTTCGGTTCAACAATGAGTGCAGAAACTTGACGGATGAGGTGGTATTAGGTGTGCTTTACCAGTTCCTTTCACCATAGCAACGAATTTCATGCCTGTTCTGAAAAGGATAAAGTGTCCTCAAAACTGCATTCATGTTCTGGCTGGTCCGACTGCTCACACGTGACATCCACGAAACGATTTGGCAGTATTCTGTTCGTGCGTGCTTGTGTGCACGTATGTGCTATGTTACTTACATACCTATGCGTATACCCGATAGTTTCAACCCCAAAACTACTCATGCTGGAGTCGCTAAGTTTGGGGCATTCATTTTACGTCGTGGAGATCACCTATTTTCAACTTCAAAATTGATTTCTCAACGTGATCAGGACTTTTGAACACTTGTAAGTGCCAATGGACTTGNAACTTGCAAGCATTTTGCATCCGGTTTGATTATGTTTTTGGATGGTGGGCTGACGAAACAAGTGGGGATTCTGCAAAAGGCTTACTGACTCATGTTCTCCATATCCGACTGTAAAATTAAGCGTCATCTCAAATGGCAGAAAATAAAAATAAGTAAAGCATTCGGATTTCGTTCGAAGTAACTGTTCGTGCGAACGTTTGAAACGATTCGTTCTCCAATCGGCTGACTATACGTCTTCAAATGATCGCCCAAATGCCATTAATTTCCTCATGGAATGAACGCAAACTCGGAGGTCCATTTCAGCGCTCAAAGCTCCTCAAAACTCCAACGAATGCACTCACAATTTGTTACAGAGGCTTGCGNTCCATTTCAGCGCTCAAAGTTCCTCAAAAGTCCAACGAATGCGCTCACAATTTGTTACAGAGGCTTGCGCGCAAACGTTTTACCGCCATAAGGTGCTTTGAAGGCAGGTGATTGCAAAAGAATTAAAAGCAGATGCTTTACAAAAGATTTGTACGAGCAGTAGGTCTGGTCACAAATTATGAATGCATTGTTGTGCAGATTTTATTACTGCGCTGATTGGAGCCGAAGGGGTGTAGCCCTGCCAGGTCCTGTTGGCGAGCTTTTTTTCGTCGCCTTGATGGGGTGGGAGGTGCAACGAGGCCGATTGCTGATACCGAAGTACTGCAAAATGCTTGGAATTCTTCAGGTGAATTTGAGTTGCCATAACTCTTTTCGAGGCTGGTGGATTAGCATGGTCTGTGACGATAGTCGATGTTAACCTGTGGTGTTCGTCTATCGTATTTCTTAACTCCAGCGTCAGCACTTCCCAAGTTGAAGCTGCTGCGGAAACAGACAGATATAGACTTTCACACACAGGCACAACGTCGCTGAAATGGAGTTCATGTGATTACAGATTCGTGAACGAGCGTAATGATGAACGCCAGCAAACTTATCAGTCTTGACGCAAGGTGGAATGCCGTAAAGATTTGTAACTATCGCATTCATAAGAAATAATGTCAATGGGTTTTCTAAATCTGCTGACTGTTAGACTGGAATAGCTGTTCACGGTATCGAACTGATCGAGTTTTGCGAACAAGCGTTCTTTCTTGTTCAGTCTTAACAGAGACCAATCCTGACTGCAACAACTTCGAAGAGTAATTGACTTGCTGCAAAACTCTACTTACGGATTATTCATATCCCGCACATGTCGTTTATAGCTTTCATTATCTGCTAAATGCCCGTTTCTTTCAAAGGTAATTTGTGCAATGCCGATACGTCGACTCTTTTCCTTGGAACATCAATTTTCACTTTGTTTCGAATAAGAGCATATGTAACTGCTCCGCAAAGACTTGAATGGTGAACTTCGTTAAGGGGATTCATATGTGATTAACGGTCCGAAAGCCTGGATCACCGGTGGTGGGTACGCGAAATGGTTTTTCGTGTTAGCGAGGACGGAGACGGATCCGAAAGCTCCAGCTGGACGAGCGTTTACCGCATTTGTTGTTGATGGTGACACTGCTGGTATATCACGTGGTAAAAAGGTTTCTTGCTGAATTTTTCTGAACTCAGATAATTCTTTTTTTGGTTATCAGTAAGAATTGGAGTTTTCGGGGCTCTCATTTTTTTAATAGCACTTATTCGATGCGAGCACGAACTGATCGAGCAGACTTTACTTTATCCTCCTCCTTTATACTTTTGGCGTATGTTCGACTCGTTCTTGTCGTTGCCTATTCGAGAATGTCTTACTTCTTTCATTGCGACGCATCATTTTTTTTTTTTTTTTGAACATTGTGTCCGTCTGAGAACAGCTTTCGGTGTTGGTGGTGTTATTTCATTGATGGTTAATTAAGTGTGTAGCCTAATACCGCCTTCAATGAAATTGCAGGAGTTGAATATGGGACAGCGTTGCTCCGATACGCGAACGATTACATTTGAAGACGTCGTTGTACCCAAAGAAGTCAATTCATCTTATTGCCTATTTATTTTATTTTCGTGGACACGGCTAATCCAGCTGAATACAGCCATTTCGCATGGTGCAACGTAAAATCTCAATGAGAGCAATTATTTGGGAACAACTGACAAAGTTTGCATAATAATCCCGACAAAAAGGTATGCAGTGACCAGTGATGGAAGTAGAACAAAATAATGAATAGAGAAAAGGGGAACGAACACATCGAAAACCTCTGAGACGTTCAACGATGCAATGTGATATGAAGTGGGGAGAGGGGCGTGGCGATGTATAACCTCCTGGAAAGCGGTCTTGTCGTGCTTCCAGTGGCAACTACCAATGCACCACAGGTGATCCTCGTTTCGAATGCCCATCATAAACGAGCAACAGTGGCACAGATCAACCCATCGCATGAAATTTGGCGAACCGATGGTGTAATAATTCATGACTGCTGAGGTTCGGTGAATGGACCAACTGCAAACCACATCGAGTTTCATTTGATGGTTCTGCGGATTTGTGCGATGCAGTTGCAATATTTCAACACCAACACGCTAATCTTCTCTATCTCTTTCCTACTTTTCTAGCTGCACTATATTCATTCCGAGTAACGATGTCGCTGGATTTTAAGAAACTAGAAGCAGTCGCATTTTAGAACGTCTTGGGGGTTCCCGGCGCAGGGTTCAAGGTGGCGATGGGAGCATTCGATACAACAAGACCAGGCGTCGCAGCTGGAGCTGTAGGATTAGCATGGCGTGCGCTCGATGAAGCGTCGAAATATGCGCTCGAACGAAAAACTTTTGGTGTACCTATCGCACAGGTGTGGTTTGTGAAGGTTCTTGCATGCCCCTGAAATGCTCGTTAAGTGGGAACTACTTAGCAAGAAGAAGATCGTTTTGAGAGATAGATGAACAAGTGATGAAGCAATTAATTTTCCCGCATTTAATGCAGTACAGTATTCTACAGTGGTGCGAATTAAGAATTGACGTTGCAATACTTTTGCAGCAAACGGTGCAAATCTAGCCACAATGTATTCACCCAAATTTAGCAACGGCGCATCATGAGGTCACGCCCATGCGAACTTATATGTGTATATATCTGTCCGTCTGACAGTCCAGGCAAGTTAAGTGCAGAAGCTGAGGAGGGTCAATCCAGGAAGTGTAATCTATGCCGCAGGATCATTCACCGCAGATTTCATTGCTACCCGAAAAGGAATTTTTGCATGTTGTGCAGCTCGGTGATGTGCACTCTATTCTCTATAAAATTGTCACAACAGTGTTCGTTATTTGTAGTTGTATTATGTGCAAAGCTTTTCTTCGATGAATTACTGGCCGGTAAAAGAGGAATTGCAAAAATCTAGGAAGGGACTGACTGAAGACAGATTGTCGTAAAAGTTATGAGTGAATTGCGGACAGAAAAGGTAGAAGGGCAAATTTCAGCATCAAGGAGTTTCGTTTATGCTTGCGGATATGGCCATAAATCTGGAGCTGTCGCGTTTGGTAACATACCGTGCTGCGGTTGATGTAGACAACAAAGAGCGTTCGTCTTACTATGCTTCAATTGCAAAATGCTTTGCTGCGGACACCGCAAACAGCGCTGCCGCCAATGCTGTACAAATTCTTGGAGGTTTGATTCTGATTACAGTCGTTGTTTCAATTGTTGAAAAATGACAGGTCTGATTTTTAAAAAATTTTCTGCATAAGTTATCGGTCTTATGTGTATACAGCTAGAAATTTCGGCTTGAAATCTCCAGTGGTTCAATCATTTGCAGACAAGGTTTGAGAAAGAAAGGTAGGAGAGTGACTTCGCGTATCTCCAGTTTTCCGCGAATATCAACACTATTCATAAGTGAGGATTTGCAAACAAGCAAACACAACGCCTACGTATGTCCCACATAGGCAATGTCCTCCCCCTGTTCCCGCTTCTGCGAAAAACTCCGCATTTTGCATACGGAAGTAGAAAGATCTGATGGCCCACAAGTAGTTCTATTTCTGTCGCGACAATGTGAGAGGGCGTACAGTTATTTGCATGCGAACTTAGTGAGATGACAAATGTCTAGCTGCTGTGTAGTTCATTTACCGTTCCTAATAACAAGTTTTTTTTTTTGCAGGTAATGGTTTCAATAGTGAATATCCAGTGGAGAAGTTGATGCGTGATGCGAAAATATATCAAATTTACGAAGGCACGAGTCAGATACAGCGCGTTGTCATTTCAAGGCATCTGCTCCAGAAAGTTGCCACGACAGGCACTGCTTGCTAACTGCTGTGATCAGATTTTTCCCAAAATTGTTCACTCTGTGCATCTGTGATTGTTTCCAAGAAGGTGATTTAGGTGCTGAGGGAAGGCTGGCGGAAATATGTATGGATTATTCCATTCCCGGACGATATGTTAACTTTCTGTATTTATTCAATCGCTTAAGTTTTGCATATATAATCGTTATTCGGCCAGTTTTAATTGTTCTTCACATTCTTCCTTCCGCTTTCGCTCACGATGAAGGTTGTTGAAGGATTTTAATGTAAACTTTGTCGTCGCATTTGATCTTAGAAAGGAGTATCGTCGATTTTAAGCGAAACGCAGAGGCGAGTTAATCGGAAAGAACTGAAGAGAAGAAATGGAGAACAAAACTTATGGAAAATTTGAGTAATAAAATGCAGCCATAAGTGGTGTGCAAAGTTTTACTTGCGAACAGCAATCAGATGGCGTTGTTCGGCAAAGATGCAGTGTGGTTCACATAGTCACGCCACTAAAAAATGAATTGTAATCCAAAACTGCTATTCTTGTCGTTAAGTTTCTTTGAAGAATACAAGAGCAGAAATAGGTGATTGTTCACAAAGTACACAGGTAGCATATGGCATAAACATCCTTACATGAAAGCGGTGGGGTGGATCACATTACGCACAATGAGGGGCATGTTTTAACCAAGTAAATTTCTGGTGCACCTGAATTAATGCTCAAGAGAACAATTTTCTCTTCTGGATTGGCATCGAATCACCAAAGATCCAGTTTTTTTCCGAATTGTACCGAATATTTCCCAGCTGTATCATAAAATTGAGATTTCAAGTGGAAAACGAAATAAATTCACGATGGGGATGCTTGTTATATTAGCACAACTGGGCTGCATTTAGGCATCGGTCTCGTATCTATCTGAATTGCAGCTGAATACAATGAATTAGGCGAGACAATCTTCACTTCGAAGCATATGTTTTCATCCACAAAATCGCAACTCCCTAACCGTGTCCGTTCTCAGTAAACAGCTATTCATCATGCACGTGGGGAGCATGCCTAGCCACACACTCATGGTTTCTAGATGTTCCCTGATTGTTGCAAAAGGATGTGGAATATTGGGTAGTGGAAATAGAGAAATATGAAGGAAAAATGCTGGGTAAAGTGAACTTCGCATCCTCTTTTAGTTGGTACGATTTCATCTGAACTATTCACTGTCTTCAACAGGAAAACATCATAGTCAGATCCTTGTATCTGAGCATTATTACTGCGTAGAAAAGCGAAATCATCATGCGTCATATAACATCCAGTAGATCATGCATAACATCCAGTAGTCTGTCATGTCGTTTTCTATTCAAGTCGACAGTGATAAGGTAATGCGCGTTTCCAACACCTTCCAATCAAGTGAAAAAACAGCACGCTTATTTTGCTTTTCTTGATACACGAGAAGATGTAAGCAGGATGGGGAGTGTGGGCATTTTCGGACCTAGAACAGAAAGCGGGATTGAATGTTAAGATGGCTGATGCTGATACGCCTCTTCTCACTTTTCGTCTGCTTTCGTTGAGCAAATACTTTTGTTCACTGGAAATTTGTAGCACATAATCCTTTCCTCGTATAAAGGAAATCAATTAGTACCAATTGTTTATACATTTGGTATCACGCAGAAAATGCATGGAACAGTTGCACAGAGTGTCGACAGTTACAAGTTACTGCATAGAGTGTCGGCAGTCATCTATTCCACTGTGATCTCTGAGACAGTTGGGCTTCCTGATGTGTCGTTTACCGCGACAGTGCATTATCGCCTGTTTCGATGAGTTCACCTGAGCACTGCATATGCAACAAAAGTGAATCATTCGCTGTTGATCACTCAACGAAAGCCTTTCCAGCCCGTACACAGGATATTAAGCACTCATTATAAACTTGCTTCGATAGAATTGTTTACTAAAATTCCCATTTCTTTTCCACCTCCACTCATCCCCACAATTTTTATCGAATCACACTACCTAAACCAACTACACGCATACCCTCCATTATTTACATGAAAATTTTTGAGAATTCAGCAAAAACGTGCCAAAGGGAGCTGATGGAATGTCTACTTCTGTCGCCTCTCTCAACAGGCCGTCCAAGCGCCCCATACTTAACGAAGAAACGGTGAAACTTGCACAGTGATGTGTTCATTTTCGAGCCTATTGAGTGCTCCTTCAAATTTTCACAAACGTTTCGTTTTTCTGCAGCTTGTATAGTCGGATGGTCTGAAAAATTACTAGCTAAATCTATGATGCATTCAAGTTTTCAGACGCATTACAATGCAAATACACTCAGAAAACCGATAGATCAATTCAGAATTTCCGTGGCTAACAATTGCGCATACCGAATTTCGGGACGTTGACCGCAGTGGTTACCGAGAGAAACTACTTTACGCAGCCGATGAGGACACGTATATACGTGTAAATGCGTGCGAATAGCCACCGAAACTGTGAAATACTGTGCAAGTTTAAACGCAAAGTTTTAGCGGATTTTTTCGTACCTGAAAGCTATGCAATTTTTTTAGGTTACCACCTATTCAGAGGTCACCTTTTCCTGTTTACTTTTCGTAGATTTACACCACAGATTAATGAAATGATCTCAGACGGTCACTTCCTATTAAGTTGATATAAGACGAGAAGATACATTTATTCGACAACACTAATCTGACAGAGAAGTAATCTGTAAATGCACTCAAGTACGAGTCATTGAGAAGTTGGCCTAAATGTCGATCATGCCAACTTGTAGAGTTATCATACTCACACTTCAAAAAGAATGACGACGCATACACAAATTACAAGCATTCGCCTCCAAATGTGTAGGACGTTTCAGATGTGTCGAGTTCCCAAAACATACAGAAATTTCGTAAAATCCAATTCCCACCTTTCAAGTTGGCGGAGAGGGGAGGAGGAAGCGAGAAAGAAACAACTCTACGCTGATCCTTCAGAAGGCGTTCGTTTAGTATGGAGTTTGTCTAAGAAGAAATGAGCAGTTCACATATGGTGCTTTTTGTGGACGTTATGATCATTCGACGTTATCGGTGAATTAGAATGATGGGAAGGAAAGCAGCAATGAAGAATTGTGCCTAAACACCAGTGGAAATAAACACCTCAACTGACTGAGGTCACCTAAAATGACTGACTTATTCAGCAACATTAATCAGCGGATAATACGGACGACTGTAAATAGCTAATGCAAACGCACCTCACCGACCATATCATCATCAACTCCTCACGCCCATAAATGATATCCAAGTGAAGAAAGTGATTCATTCGCCGAGTTGAGGAGCATGGATACGACTTGACCGTGAAGCGGCAAAGACAACCGTTTGTAAAATATGCCGTGCCGATCAGTTCTTTTTAAGTTGGTGAAATTATTCCATCATCACATTCGTTGCACTCCTCATAACGACCGCATTCAAAATGCAGCAAAAAATGGCGGCGATGGCTATTGAAGCGAAATATCAAGCGGAATGATAATGGATCAGCCGTCGGCAATGAAAACGCAGACGATTAACGATGTGACAAACTTTCCCCATATATGGTGATGCAAGGAGTGAATCGGAGCTGTGCCTCTGGGTTGCTATCTCCCTCTCTCCCTCACCCAATCCTCAGCGATTCCTTTCTTAGTCACTCAACCGGACTCATTCTCCCGTTTGGCCTCGACTTATCCTCCCAATTCGTGAATGACGTTTTCCCCCACTCGTTTCAACTTATTCTCCGCTTTGTTTCCACATATTCTCTCATCCTTTCCGGCAACAGTTGTGCCACACATCCTAAACAGAACGTGTGCGGAGGATAGGGAGCGCAGCGAAAAGGACCTGATCCATTCTCGCAGTTCCGTACCAGCTATCAGCTTTCGTGATGTCAATCATGCAAAGCAAAGTTCACAACAGCATGAGGTTTTCAACTACGTCACACAGATGCTAAGGATACCTCTTCATGATCGCACAGCACTCTCCTAAGCGTACACTGCATGTAATTTCAGCTTCTCCAAGCGTTCGTTCCAAGCGAAGCATCCGAAACAAACGAGCGACGGTGCATCGAGCTTGAACCACGACACTTAGCACCTATAATTCTCGCAATCCATAGCTTAGTGTGACGGGAAACCTTCTACGAATAATTGGGTTCAATATCAATTTCATTCTGCTTCTTCTCGATTCTGCAAATACATGGCGAGACTATTGACAAAACTTTAAAATGAGTGGTAAGAATAACGGAAAACACCATAATACACAGCGACAAATTCTAAACAAGTGGACCAAAATACTGCGGTGCCCAGGCTTGGGGTGATTGCAGATGCACCAGCGGTGAGCAGTCCA
>JAARMF010002833.1:4701-24150 GCA_022844705.1 Toxascaris leonina
CCCCCCCCCCCACTATTTGGAATTGAAGGAGGAAATAAGTTAAGTTTCAGAACTGTGGAGAATGAGATGTTGTTTTTGAGTGATGAACGAAAATTGAGAGCTTTGAAAGTTTTGAGCAGAAGCGATTCGAGATTTAATGGCTCTTATTGCCTTTAATGTCACTTTAAAGTGCGCCATTTCATTTTTCATATTAGCTTATATTGTGACATGTGACGTCGTATTCAATTTGAAGTATTCGTTGGATGGTTAGCTGCAATATTTTATTTCATTCAAACCGACATCATCAGATAAGGCGACGTTTTTGTTTTCAGATATCGATGAGTGTCTAACAACAAGTTTTGATGTTTGTTGGCAAACAGGAGGCATCTGCAAGAACGTACCTGGCTCGTATGAATGCACTTGTCCAACTGGATTGCGTCAATCAACTGACAAAATGCGATGCATTGGTAGGCATATCGCAGTGATATTATCATCGATTTTCGTGCTATCACGATTTATTCAAATATTGCTAGTTGTTGAAGCATCATTTTCAAGTTGTGATGCTCCTTCAGAGAGGTGACAACTTCTAATCTGTCGATGACTTGATCGAGAAATTGCTGACCATCACATATGACAGAGTGGATATTGCATTTCATGAACGGATGAAGAATTAGTGCAAGAGAAACTGACGCTCCTTTTGAGAACAAAATAAACGGCGCTATTTAGGCACAAATAATTACTCTTCATTCATCGTTCGTTCGTGGAAAAGCTTCAGTATTTTAGCTATCATTTCGTTTGCTCATAGGCGTTGTAAACAAACACATTTGCCATTCATCTCTTGCTGTTATAGATATAAATGAATGCGAAGAAGGAATCGACAATTGTGACAAAGCGACAAGCACATGTGTTAATTTCTATGGCGACTATATGTGCTTATGCAAGCAAGGATACGGCTATGTCCCACAGAAAACGAATAAATGTCAAGGTGACGTCAAGCCGAAAGAGATTATGAGGCATAGTATATCAGCAATGAGGTTGTTCTCAAACGAAGGCTTCTGTACTGTGTAGAAGCCAAGTTGCATTCGTCAGACGCTTTTGAGAATCAATCACGATTCTAGAAGAAAAAAAAATAAGATGACATGATTCCCGGTGAGGTGAGCTTCAAATCCAGTTTCAAAATATTGTTGATGGGTTTATATCCGCTTCATATCTTTTTGCCCATTCGTAAGACCATGCTTGTCTCTTCTGTTTCGCTTTGAAGCCAGGTAATCATCAAGAAATCGGTCGAAGCAGTCACATTGATGAGGAGAATCTTAAAGATTGAAACTCTCAAAATGAACTCCATTGCTATGATTCCATCTTTTGAGAGAGTTTGCAATATATTAGCTGAAGAACAATTTTTTAAAAATTTTTTATGACAGATTTCAATATGCTTCGAAACTCAAACAGTTATCTATAGTATAGTGTCGAACAAATAAATAGTCAGTACAATTTGAAGATATCGATGAATGCGCAATGGGAAGTGATAATTGTACGGCACTCTCCGAAACTTGTTACAATACGCCTGGTGCATTCTATTGCAATTGCAGCAAAGGGTAAACCCGCTTAGTTTTCACAACGCCTTTTTTGCACGTTCTTTCAACTGTGATTATAATAAGTATGGTTCAAATGAACAAAATTATTGGCTTTATCTCCACTGGCGAATTTTAATCAAGAAATTAGCAATGTGAATGTGATAAAGAGTAGCGAAATAGTACGATCAGAATCTCTATCAAAGTCAACGCATTCTGTTTATGGCTTCGGCTGGTAAATTTTATGGAGGAGCAGAGCAGTTCTCTCTCATTCGAAACGAATTAGTGGAAAAGGATGTCGAGAAGGCCGAGATGATATCCGCTTTCGTGTTTATGGCTGTCGAAAATATAATCGAGCGTATAAGTGAACAGGTATCAGAGCGTGGTAGTAACAGCTGTTTATTTTGCGCCTCTAGTTTCATATGGTCACCGTAGTGACATTAGAGGTATGGAATTCATTGCTTTATGACGCTTTGCTGGGAAATTTTGGAGATTTTTGAAGGAAACTGAGGAAATTTGGCTTTTAGAGATGACATTCTCCGATAATTTCTGATGATTATGAGTCTCCTGTTTGTCGACAGACACAGATTCTATCAATATCATCCGTATCCAAAATTGAACTATACGTTCATATTAGTCTTCATCTGTGACTCATGGAAGACAAAGTCTTATCGTTTGGATTCAATGTCTGCATCAAAACGATGGTGTCAAAGCAGCACAGCAGAAGCATTTACCAAAGCGAGTTTGTTTTGAATTCAGATCCCTGTTTTAGTATCTTACATCACAGTTTACTATCCCACTGTGATCCTCAAAAGGTCATGAGTGATCTGCGTCTACAACAAGCTGTTTCCAAAGTTTAGCGAATTGCCAGTGCGAAATTCAATAACGGCGATATTTTTCAGCTATCGTAAAAACAGTCATGGAATCTGCTTGCCAGAAGCGATGTGCGATGGTTCGGTACGGTGTGGTACAAATGCGCTGTGCGTTATGAGGCCTAGCAAATCAACGCCGAATAAGCTGAGTCCACAATGTGTCTGCAAAGATGGCTACATTGTGAGTTAATTGTTATTATTGTCTGTCAACGGTATTGGAATATTTCGCTCCATTGAGCGAAGAGATAACTGAAACTTTTCAAGAAGTTGCTGAAAAGGAGCAAGGAGATACTTCGATTTTTTTGTTTGCTAGGTTTAATCTTTGATAGATGCCGAAGATGGCGCTATAGGAGCGCCCGCTTCAAGAGAGAGGAAAAAGAAAGATGCGTGGGCGGCCAGCGGAGCACACGACTCCGAGACTGCGAATGATTCCAATGCGAAATGGCTTCCGTGATGGAGCGAAAATCACAACATCTCGCAACAACAATACAAGAGCATCCCAAGAGATGGGAAAGAAAACATTAAGGAATCGCAAACGGCTTTCTTTCCCAGACGCCTATTGTCACCAGGCGACGGACGATCTGATAACTGTCAGCATAAAGTGGCGACCCTAGGACGAGTCTCGACAGTCTTCACAACCGATCGCTCCTGGCGGCTCTTCCCGATGTCACTGTCCATGGTCTTCCCAACGGATCTTACCCGCGGCTTTCCCCTTGATCCTCCCCTTCGGCTCCCTTTCGCGGATACTTTCTTCCACCTTCTACTCTCGACACTTCCCGGTTCCCGTCTCCGGTCAACCCCGCTGATCCCTCGGATATCGCCGTCGCCTCACTCATCTGATTCCTGTTGCATAGCTGTGTGTTGTAATTGCCCATAATCCGTGTCGCTGCCATGGTACTTTGACCTCAGTGCACTAAATGAAATGCCTCAATAATAATGAAATTACTATTCATTAATGATACTACCTTTCAAATTATTCAATCCAGAGCTGTGCTTGTGACAAAAAGGTTGATTTTTCGAATTTTGTGATTTTTAGGGCAAGGATCCGAAAAAGTCATGCGAGCCAATCTACGAATGTCACACAGATGACCAGTGTGCCGCTCATGCACACTGCACTAAAACAACGAACAATGATGGTAAGTATATAATCTGGTCATGAAAAAAAAAATGAGGTGCTGATGAGCGATGGTAACAGGAGCCTTGTTTTCTGATTACCTATAGGTGGCTTTGGACGATCGAAATGGCGGCAAAGTAGTTTCTTCGCAACCGTTATTAATAGGCGTTTTTATCGCAGTGCTGAGGCGAGGTATATTTTCGAGTTTCATTTGATTAACATGTCCAACCTGTGCCATTTAGCAATTATTAACATTTTCTTTGTCATATGACAAGCGATGATTAGTGATTAATATTTGTCATCAAATTCATTAACAATTGGCAATGATTCCAGGTTTGAGTGTGTACAGGTGCATATGTAATGAGGGCTACAGAAGAACAGGTAGTTACTGTGAACAAATCGACGAATGCCATGAACAGCCTGCAATATGTGGCAATAACACGATTTGCATTGACCTCGACCCACACTATAAATGCGTCTGTCAACCAGGCACAGTCAACGTCGCTAAGGGTAACTTGTAGTACTCTTTAACGATATGCGGAAGTGTGCAGCATGAAGGATGCAGTTGCAACCCACAAATTTTTAGATCCTCTACTTTGCTAGAATTGCCTCATGGGCTTTTTCATGCAGATATTTTGAATAGCACTTGTGTGACAAGCTTTTACTCATTACGCGAAACACATTACTAGCTTCATTTAAAAATGCACTAAGCTATATTTCATTCTGTTTTCTTGAATTTTATCCAAGCTTAATTCAACATTCCAGAGGAATGAAAGCATCCCTTCAGTGGCACTAGAATCTGCCAACAGGAAATTTTGCACCAGTATTAGTTTGTCAGCGTAGATTGTGATACCCATTCATGCGAGCTATTCATTTTCCTGAAATCCAAACTTCGTCATGTTGTTCGTCATGCGCTCTTTCTGAAACTTACTTGGTTTACTCTATTAGTTGTGCACATATTTCGATCTTTTCTCAGAACGGCGTCTTGAGAATCTGGTTTTCTAATTTTAAAAAAAAATTAAATTTCAACCCTCTGGATCGAAATCTGCCTCGTATACCGACTGAGATCTGAGCATCCTTGAAAGTTCTATTCGTTGAGCAGCTCAGATTCATTTGGCCCCGTCTCTCGAATGTGAGATTTGAGAGGAAAAAAATTGCTTTCCTAAGCTATCCGAACTTTCTTCTTGCCACACCAAATTTGGTGTGCGATTTTCGTCAAAATGTCTAGCTGCTTCCAGCAGTGATAGCGCACTTACCAACTGATAATTTCTCAAAGTTTCTGAATGAGTTCAACGTTGTGCTGTTGTGATTGCGCTGTTGCAATAATTTGCAGAAAAGGACAAAATAAAATGTGAGCCAATGACATGTAAGAACGTCAAAAACCCATGCCATCGAGATGCGAAATGCATAGACATCGACGGAGGTTATATTTGCAAGTGTCCACCTGGCTTCGTCGGTGCCGGTACGCCTAACATAGGTTGTGAGTCGGTGAGTAGTACCTAATTACAAATTTATTCAAGTATATTGGTGAGCAATCTTTACCGAATGTTCCTTGTAAGATGGATCAATTTCATTACTGATGGAACTTCTGTATCATCTCGATTACTACATTGTGATTTTAAGTTGTGCAGAATTTGAGGTTTTAGGCCGTGCATTATTTCAGCCGAGGATATGCAGTGAGCAGCAGCCTTTATGAGCAAATCAGTAGACCAAGGTACCAAATGGTGGTTTTCCAGACTTGCGAAAACAAGCCGCTTTTGCAATTTTAATGATAATAAAGAGTTTTATAAAGGTAGATAATAAAGAGAAGAAGAAGTTTCTTTTGATCTAATGCGGTAGCTTATGATAACCTCTCATAATAATCGCAGTTGTGAATAACTTCACAGTTAAAATATATTGTTCCTGTTTCTTTTTGTGGAAGATCGTCGTGCACTGAAATGTTTCACTTTATTGCATCGCCTCATCATTTTTACCTTCCACAATAAGTGATCGCGGCTTAAAGCGTCTACGCCAACTTGGATCATATTTAGAAAGATTATGGTCATATTATGGAGTTGAAATTCGCAAAACGTTTTGGACCGCCACTGAATTAATCTTTGATGGTTTCCAGCGAGTGCCTATGTTTCCCGATATACTTGAAGACCCTCTCATCGGTGCATTCCTCATTTCTATACCATTTGAGAAAGTTTTTCCAGTATGTACCTAATGACCTCATCATCTGTAGGTGTGCCCACATCTCTCTCTGTGAGTGTGCCATTTGTAGACTCCCGAATATATATGCATAAATTGCTCGATGATCAAGATAATTTTGACCGAAATGATGAATATCGGGTAATTTTTTATGCTTCAGGATTTCTTTAAGCAGCCGTTATCTTTTGGCTTTCTGTGAGTTGCGACTAACCATTCTGATGTGCTCTCATCCTTTTTTACGGCTTCTAGGCATCTAGGCATACCATTTGCAGGTCGATTACTGTAAAAAGCACCGTATGTGCAGCACTCATGCCACTTGTGTCAATGGCAACGGAAGCAGCAGTATAGTTTGCGTGTGTAACACCGGCTTTACGGGTGATGGTTTCATATGTAACGGTACGCGTTTACGCTTAAATCTATCGATGCACATAATGGAGAAGTCTTGAAATCTCTATACCTTTATTAAAAGAAATTTCAGTTTTTGATTCGCTTTCACTCTACTGAGGCGAATTTTTACCGAATTTCGCGTTTTATTCATCACTTTGTTCTTTTTTTTAATCACAAAAAGAGGTAAAGCGTTGCTGTCTTATCATAAATGAAGATACTCCTGATTGCTTTTACAGAAAAAAAAAACAACTTTTCTCTTAGGCCGTAACCCTGCATCGTGGGAGATGGAAAAATATCTCAACGCATTAAGTATTTCCATTTTTTGACATTTTTTTTCATGAAATTTTCAACTCGATCGATTTAAACTATAAAATATAATTCAAAACTATTGAAATAGCGAAATAAAAGCCAATATCTGGAAATATTCCATTTCCTGAACCCCTAAAGAAAGAATGAGTTCGCCAGCATATTCGCTGATTTGAGTCTTTGCCAATGGAACAAGCTAGCATCTGCGAAAAAGCGTAAAAATTTCAGCTTATGTCAATTACACATTGGCTACATTAGATTCTTCAATGCTTTTTGATTTCACTCTGCTTAAACGATGTTGAAATTGCAAAAGGTTGTGCTAATTTAAGCTGGGCATTTAGTGGATTTTTTTGCGCTCAATGCTTGATATGAAAAATTATATATGCACATACAGCGGTAGTTGTTCTTTCATCAAACCCTTAATTGAAGACATCGATGAATGTGCGAATGAGAATGCGAATATTTGCGATGGAAATGCGACATGTATAAATACTCAAGGCTCATATACCTGTCAATGTGGCACCGGATATGAGGGGAATGGATTGCCAGGAATGTGCAAAGGTGATTATCACTCTATAGTGTTTGTGTTGCTGATGCGGTTAAGAGTGAAAAAAACGTCTTACTCAATATGGTTCACTTGTTGTTGATTGTAGGAAATAGAAACTAGCAAATTTTCAGTTCATGACTTTTCCCTTTCAAATTATGAGGAATTGTTCCATTGAACCGTTGGGAATGAATCCAGGTCTATGAGATGATTTGGTGGCGATAGTCCAAAGCGTCGGATTTCTTACTGGGGACCAGAAAGTTAAACGAATTTCTCAAAATTCCAGTACATGGAGTCGTTAATCACTATTGTTCCGGAGCCTATAAATGGAGATGAATACTTTGAATTGAACCGAGGAAACCTTTCAGTTTCCATGGATGTATCCAATAGATCGAATTTTATAGCTGTAAGCTTATATTCAAAAATACAGTAGGTGTTGTTTTGTGAATTGCAAAAAGTATGCATAAGTCGTGTTGTGCAAAATGACGAATCGTTTGTGTGAATCTGTAAACGATTAGGAATATTGCGATAAAGCCTTCAATGAATGAACCTCAGTAATGAATGAGCTATTCTCTTGATGAAAAATACCGAAAATAGATTCACGCTCAGAAGGGTAGTGATTGTTGATATNGTGAACATCAGTAATGAATAGGCTATTCTTTTGATGAAAAATACCGAAAATAGACAATTCTACCCGATACGAATTCGAGAACAAAACAATTAAGTACCTATTAAAATCTCATTGTGAAACCACTATTAGTCCGATTCACACTCAGAAGGGTAGTGATTGTTGATATAGACGTCACTGACGATAACGATCATCGAGTGGTACATTTCCAGATGTTGACGAATGTGCCAGTCCAATATTGAATAAATGTGATTCGGCCACATCGAAATGCCGAAATACAGAAGGATCATTCGAATGTACCTGTCTACCTGGATTTGAACACACCGGCAACAATTCATATGCATGCACTGGTCAGCTTTCACTTCTTGCCGTTCTATCCTTTAGCGCTTGTGGGGCGTTTCAACTATTTTCTATGATAACGACAAACTTGTGAAGATTAGTCAATTGTCTGACAGAGGAACTATTGATATCGAATTCAAGGGGTGACTTCAGGTATTATTTTTTGTTTTTCATTATTTTATGTTATTTATTTTTTATAATATTTGTATTTAAAGGTATAATTTTATCTCATTTTTCTTTTCTTTGATTCACTTAAGTCAATTAAGCATTCATTACGAATAATGCATCGTCATATTGCTTCTACTTCCGCTTAAGTGAAGATGTAAAGTGACGTTATGGTTACGAATAAACTCGTCTTGTGACTTTCGGATGCTGAGGAGTCGATTCATCGTTGTTCCGCTCAAAAAGAGCGTTCGGACTTGTTCCACTGCCCTCGTCTCGATGAGAGTGCTGCCCGAAGTGGTTGGGTAGAACATAGCCAAAGATTCTGCTCGGAGCCCTCTTACAACCGATCGCGCAGCAACCGATGCGAAACGATGAATCCTTGCAGATATTAACGAATGTGTAATGAACCGAACAATCTGTGGACAACACCATTGCAGCAATCTCCGTGGTGATTATCGATGTGATTGCAGCAAAGGTTTCCAGACGGGTCCCGATCAGCACTCATGTACAGGTAATTATTACGACATGATCAAGTGGAGAGGCGCATGTTGCCCGCCTTCGAAACTTTTTATAATTGAAGAAACTCCTTAAGAGCTAAACTTCATGCTTTTTCACCTGAGGCGCCATATTTTATTTCAATAAACCAGAAATAGTTGTGTCTATAATATGTGCTATTTCGAGGTCACTGATTGGTTACATGTGCTAAACAAAGCTGTTTCGAAGGTAAACAAAGATCACGAGACCTGTGGACTAGGACATATGAATTATTCACTGTACAGAAATTTTCCTTCTTGATCTTAGCTCGCTTATAGGCATTTTAGCTTCACTGCAGTTCTTTTTCGACAATATTATAGCTAGTACAGCTTCGTTA
The DNA here is from genome assembly GCA_022844705.1 of Toxascaris leonina. Taxonomy (NCBI): domain Eukaryota; kingdom Metazoa; phylum Nematoda; class Chromadorea; order Rhabditida; family Ascarididae; genus Toxascaris; species Toxascaris leonina. The sequence goes on from JAARMF010002833.1 coordinate 13,668, forward strand.
TGATGCGTATTTTAGTGGATGAGTGCGTTATGATAATCCTATATTGTTGGATGCGTAGAACTTCTTCTGAATTGTGCGCAACATCCATCGTATTGCAGTTTTTTTCAGATGATCGCCTTGAACAGAAATCTTTGAAGTTTAGGTCATTTATCAACCAGGTGACTTTTTTCATTCCTTTTGTCACGTATTCGAACCTTCATCTTTCAAAAATTTGCAAGTCTTCCCCTTACTTCTCTTACCTTCCTCCACTCCCCCCCCCCACCCCACTTCCCCACTTTCCAGGCCCTCTCCTTCCTATCCTGCCCTCAACTTCCGCTCTAACGGCCCTTATCAGTCATAAAAACGAGGAGTAGTAAATTTAGCCGCTTATCAAGTGAAACAATGCGCTGATCAAAAAGGATTGGGTAGAAGGAAGTGAGATATGTATGGTTACAGATATCGACGAATGTGCAGAAAATAACCCGTGCCATACCAACGCTCGTTGCGTGAACACTGCTGGCTCATATACCTGCACGTGCACCGGCCTCTACGAAGGTTAGCAATGGTTTGCTGAATTCCATTTCCACCTTTAGTTCGACGCTTCAAACGTGAACTTGAAAAGCTTGCCTTGTTAAACAAATTCTTTCACTATCCAGTATTCCATGACTTCAGTTTTTTATTCAGTTCTACATTTTTCCAGTTATTGATGTACGGTTGATTAATCCTAGAGAACTGTTGATATTCTTTTATTCTGCTAACTATTTAAGCTGAAGTAGAGACTAGCAAAACACTAACGAGACTATCTATAGAGATCAGCAAACACATGCATGAAAATTTGAGTTATCTAAAGTTGAGCTAGATACCTGTCTGACCGAAGTGAATATCAATTATCTAATCTTGAGAGGGCGCATCACGGTCGCATACATAGTATGCTCATAATAACCTTTTCCAGGAGATGGTTTTAACCGCTGCGATCCAATTGATCAATGCAAAATTTCCAATCGGTGTGACCAAAAGACGAGCACCTGTCAGATGATAAAAGGCCAAGCTGCATATAAATGTGTTTGCAATCCAGGCTTCAAAGTTTCGACAAGTATCAACGGACACGACGTGTGTGAAGGTGGTTTCAACGAACACAACAGCTTTCAAATATCACTTTCAAAGAAGCCATCGAAGATGCCATCAGCTGACATCCTTCAAGACGCAATTCAAATAGTTAAAACGAAACAGTAAAACAAACGCTCACTTTCGGCGTCACTTTGTTCTTTTTTTTTAAATCCCTATTGCTTCAAGTGTAGCAGGCTATCGTTTTTTCTTTAACTTCCTTCCCTGCTGCATAAGTCATATGCATCGCTAACCTGAAGCAAGCCAACTTTTTGATGATTATGTACAGACGGCTTTATTACTGACTGAAGTTACTTTTGTAACCTAACGTATATGCTATACGTTGATGATCCGCCAAGCCCTCACGTGTGCATGACGCGGTCTGTTTAGTGCCCCAGAACAACACGACAGGTAAACGGATGCTCTTGACTCTAGATATTTTATGGTGGCCAACATGGCGTTGGCATGCATTTGTGTAGTGTTGCGACCATTCACATTCGAAGATGATAAACGAAAAGAAAGGATTCAGAGGAAATGAACAATGGCTACTCAGCTATAACGAATCTTCTCCGTGATGCTTGAGTCACGCAGTTTCATATCATGTCAATACAATCAGATTTTTGATGCAAGACACCTTCACAGGCCGCTGTGGTTATTTTGGCAGTTGTTTAATGCCGAATTGATAAGCGTCCGAAATTCCGGCAGAAAAATATCTTCCATGGTTTCGTTTTGCTTTATCGTCTGTCTGCCATCTTACCTCACCGCCGACGCTGGTAATCTTTCCCGAAACATCGGACATTCATCCATTCGGCACTAAACAACTGCCGAAACAACCAACGCAGTCTGTAAAGATGACTTGCCATCAAACACGTGATACTATCAACTGTTAAGAATTTCAACGCTTCATGCAACATAAGCCAACACTTTCAAAAAAAAATTAATAATAATAATAATAAAATTGAGCTGCATGTTATCTTGATGTTTATGCTGCAGATGTGGATGAGTGCATAGAAGGGGAAGCCAAATTTAACGCTATGACACAAGAGTGCATCAATATCATCGGAGGTTATCGTATTCAATGCAAGGTTTTTCTTTCCGTTACCTCTTCCGCAAAAACATCAAACGAGTAAAGTGTTTCATACCTGTCGACTTATTGAATTCGTATTTTTTTAATGTATTTTTCATCCGCAATGTTCTGAGATTGTTTTTGAGAAAAAGGCTTTATCGATGTTGATAGCTTCAAAAGACATCAATTAAAAAAGAGATTCCACTCTCTTCATAGACACTTCACTCTCCTATGCCGTAATAATAACAAATATTCAGACTGGATACGTATTGGATCGATCGGGATTGTGCGTTGATAAGGACGAATGCGCACAGGATCCTGCATATGCGGAAACACTTGAAAAGTATGTTATTGTTTTGAGGGAAAAAAAAATGATTCAGAACTCTATAGACAGCCGTTTGCATTTGTTTGTGGAGGAAATTATTTCGTCGGCAATACTTTTATAGATATATTGCGCTAATCATATCACCCAAATGTTGCTGATATCCGATTCAGTCGTGAAAAAGCATCTCTATGATATGCGAGGATTATGCGATGCATATGTGGACAACCGATAAGTGGGAAGGTGTGCATATGCTAATTCGCTTCTGCAGGAAATAGATTCGTTATATTCACTAAATTCCACAAGCCATTCAGCATATCCCATTCGATGGAATAGAACAATGTTAATCGACATGCTTGTTTCTGTTCATGATTTTTGAGGTTCATGTGTAGAAGTCGATTGTGTGACATTGATTGCCTTTCTATTTTCGATACAACGACTAGAAAATAAGGAGTGAGAGGAAGGAGGAGAAGGCATTTCATGCAGTTAAAGTCGACTTTCTCAATTTCAGCTCATGGCTCATCCCTACAAAATTTCAAAGTGACGTTCTTGCCTCAAAGGCTCCGAGGTGAATGAGACATCTAGGTTAATTTGTGGCTTTCAGGTTTCACGCATCGTTACGTGCAGGAACCATTCTGAAAGCGAGTGAATGGAAGAGTTGGATGGTGAAACCAAAGAATAGCAGTAGTGCATATGCGATTTGCTATGAAAGAGCGTCAAGTGCTCACAATTGGTGGTGGTTCACATCGGCATCCTCCGCGCTTCCTTTCTGTCGGAATACAATTTACGATGAAAGAGGTGAGTATTTTCTCTGCTGGATGTGATCCAACATTTTACTGCTGAGGGTTTCTTTTTTTCGGTGGGAGTAGGGGGTAGAGGTATCAGTCGCAGCAGATTTTATGGATCAAATTGACATTTTTTGGTTGTGTGAGGATTCTGGACCTTAGTAAACATATGTGAAGTTTCATAAGTTTCAAGCGTTGCAAAAGAATATAAGAAAAGGGTTTTTCAGGAGCATTTGGTGGAAACGAAAAAACAGCGATCATGAAAGGATTCGAATGTGATTGCTTACCTGGGCAAGTGAGACGACAATATGGAACACCAATTCGTATAGTTCTTACCTGTGAAGGTTCGCGAAAAGCTCAAGAGAAAGTATTTTGCCCTCTAAATTTCATTCCCGAGCGTGCTAAGAGTATAGCTCCGAGTGAGATATATCCTAGAAAATGGCAAATCAAATCATAGATTGAGCTTCTTGCTGGAGCTATCAAAGTTAGAGTAGTCTTCAAGTACTCATTATTCGTTTGATAATATGAAGTTCATCCATGATTCATGCCTAACATGGTCTAATGTGTTTTATTGTGCTCTTGACCACATCATTNGTTTTGCTCTTGACCACATCATTTGGGCATCTATTCTGAAAAATTCTACTTTTACAAAGTTGTTATTCGGAAGGAAAGTACAAAGAACATCTCTCATGTCTTCATCTTCAACAAACGCGTATTCATCAAGACAAGTGTTCATGAAGTATTTCACATTTTTTGTAGGTGAATTTGTATGTATAACGGCATACATGCGTTACATTAATTATATATAAACCACATTTGACATCGAGGTTAATTTATTTAGATGCAGACCTATGCGTCTATCTGAACTGCTCATCATTAGGTGAAGGATGGATCTGCGATCGTGCTAATCATAAGTGTATATGTGATTCGGCAGCCGGATACATGATGAGAATTGCAGATGATGGAATTCCGTTCTGCACTAGTGCGTTCCTTCTTCTCTTGTTATGTTGACGTTTTTAACCAAATGCATTGTTTTACTTATTCCTGAAAATGCTGTATGCCTTGATGAACCACAATTCCTTACGTCGAAACGCATATATTAGATTTTCCTCGAGCTTTCAAAATCAGTTTATCATTCATGACAATGCAGCACTTCGAGAACGATGGACGTCTTCGTGAAGCATCTATACTGTTCTGATTTTCTATTCGAATTTGAGTATCAGTTCTATCCAGAAGGTTCCGGTCGAGAGTTGAGTTCCCTGTTCATGGATCAGTCTCCGCCGTTTGTCTAACGCAAATGGTCTGAGTTGTTGAAGCTACACCTGCCCTCTATAATAAGCTGCTTCCAGCTGGCGAATGTACATCGATGGATACGACGGGGCCACACACTGTGAAAAATGCGATGCACCGAAGTTTGATTCGTTGCGATGTGGAAACTCATCGGTGGATTCAGCCAGTTGGCTATATCTTTGTTCGCGAGACGTATACGAATTTCATTATAGGACTACAAGGTACTGCATCCATTCATGTGCTATGTCGTTGCCGAAGTTTTGAGGTGTTGCGTCGAGATCGACGGGGCGTAAACACAAATATTTACTGACGNGAGGTTTACTGACGACCCAAACCGAACGTTGCACGAACATATAAAATGCATCTAACATCCTCTTGCTTCCATGGGTCACCCGTAATTGAACAAAATGGCAAACAGGTTACATAGAAGCAGAGAAAATTCATGCGAGCTTATGCAACTATGAAACCATTCAGCTCGTTTGTATCCTTCAGAACACTATGTAAATTCATTCGTTCCGTTTATCAACGAATTCTTCCGAGAAATTTTCGGCGAAAAAAAAACGAAACAAAAGTGGAAAACCGAAATTTTGAGATTATCAGAGTTCTTGTTCGAAAAAAAGTTCATGAATTGCAGATATAAACGAATGTGAAGATGAGAATTATTGTTGCAATAGGACAGCGGCGCGTTGTGACAGAAGTGAATCGTCGTGTTGGGTGAAGTGCTCGAACTTTGAAGGCGGTGCATCCTGTTACTGCGATAAGAACAACCCGAATGTCGAGATCGATTCAAACACTTGCCAATGCAGACGTTAGTTTCAATTCTTTTTCATGCTTCGCGTTGCCATCTTACTCTCCTATTGGCCTATTTAATAGTGCTGCATCAGCATTTCTTATTCAAATATATGTGTATTACATCGACTATTCGTACTTCCGGTGAGCTGCTTTGCACAGTCTTCTAGCCAGGGAGATGAAGGTGAAGGTAGCTTGAGAAAGCAGATTGGAAATGATGAAGGAATTGCAACCACCTCCTTCTACTCGCATCTTAAATGGTCCATTCGCTTGCCCACTCGCTTCCTAAAATTCGAAAGTGAAGAGCGCTGGAAAACTATTTCTCACAAAATGCGACCTCAACAAAATAAAATTATATTGCATACTAACCATTTCTATGATATCTGGTCGATTGGTTGTTGCGATGAAATTCCTGATGAAGATCTCGCGTCACCTTTAAGTGTCTCTAGCGAACCGAGGGATGTGCTTTTAGCAGTGGAATTCGGAGGGTGCCACCATACAGTAGATAATTCGCTAATTTCCGCTATAGTGGTTTTTCTCTTTCGTGCATTCAAATTTTGGGCATACGTGGAATCGAACAAGTTCGCAAGCAGGGCGCTCTCGTTGTGCTTTTTGCAAAGTTTAGCAAAAAAAAGAAACCTTGCAAACGATGATGATGCATGATTCGATAGTCAGGGCGTGTGCTCGTGCATAAGCTGGAAACAGCAACTAGAGAAGCATGCTACAGTGGCACAAATTCAGAGATTGATCACGTCATTCCTTTCACATCTTTCTGCGCAGAGCTGAGCAGCTTGTAGATATGCGCCACCGCATTCAGCTTCATATAAAGGTATACATCAACGATTGTCGTCGTTTCAAGGAGGAAAAGACTGAGGAAAAAACAGAAGGATTTGCAAAAAGGTAGAGCTGCAATACATGGGTTGAAAAAAATGGTCTTTTTTCATCGCGGGGTGCTTGAAGGAAGAGGAACAACTTCATTCTTATTCGTCTCGCGTATTTCCCATGACTGCCATACAAGAAATTTCTCATGTTGAAGTCATGACGAACAAAAAAAAAAGTGGCATTATGGAACTACTTGTCAGTTTTGAATTGAAAACTTCTGTTTAGCAATCACAATTTCAAAAGCGATACGAAACATCAATTCCTTCTCTGAAAATGGCAATAAGCAAATAGTTCAAACGGTTTTTCGAACATGGATTAGGCCACTAATTCAGAAGTTTTCCTGAACCATATGAACACTCAGCTTATCATTATCATGATGACCCTATAATTTCATTCACAATTATTCATCTATGAATTTATCGTCTATAAATAGCTTAATAGTTTGCAGCGAAATGTTCACTAAATTCGGCATGGTATCTGAAATGTGATGTGGATAGCTTATCATGTGATTACGCAAAGTGGCAAAGGCTACTGGACTCATCAACTGCACCCAATGGAACCGTTTGTTCACGACTCAGCAATAATAATGGCGTTTATATGGATTTCCCTTCAATATTTGCACTCGTAGCTGAATTATGCCGAACGAACGTTAGTGCTTCTGCTCTTATTATGTAGAGTTTTCGATAATAAACACTTCCATCTCTTGGTCGTGAACGCGTCTTCTTGAAAGGCTTGGCTGAAGAAAAATTTCAGCTAGCGATGCTTTAACAAATGCGCTTCATTTTTAGCTTAATGTAACCAAATGATGGGAATCGTGGAAGAGATGCTGGTTCTTCTTTTTAGGAGAACTATTCATGGCCAATATATATAAGTATTACATTTAAATAACAGGAAAAGAGATTTCGGGAGTAGGGATACTGAGTTAAGAAAGATGTGAATTTTAGTTGGAAGGGCAAGCAAGGAAGGCGAGCGGGATAGCAGTGAGGAAGAAGAATGGAAGTTATGGAGGCTAAAGCAATAAGATCTCTCTTTAAGTCTTCCGGAAATTATTTTTACTTCCATCACCGTATACCTCCTAATGAGAGATTACAAAGAACCGCTCACAAGAGTATTTATGATTCCTTCCTTGCAAATTGGTTTCATTCCAGTCAGTTTTTTTTTTCTCCGATATCTCAGGTTTGCTTCTTCCAGTTTTATTGTGGTATGCCACCCGAAGAAATCGATGACATTCGAATGCTACCAGTGTTCAATTATGAGGGTAAATGTATTGGTGAGTTTCATATCTCTCATAGAACTCGGAAGCATCCAATCAAATAAAAGGTGTATTTTAAGATTGAAATAGTCTGACATTTAGATATTTTCCGTAGAAAAGGCTAATGAAAATTCGAGTATTTTTATTTCATCCGTTGCAAGACACTGAAGTTTTGAAATAGTTTCATTCGTTTTTCTATTATTATTATATTTATATACGATTGATAATAGAATATATCATAAGCGTACGCCGCAATTCATCTATTCCAATAAATTACTGCATGGCTTATATACGTAATGGACACGTATTGTTGCTACGAATCGATTGCTGTGCTTCTTTCATTTCAGAAATTCGCAGATATTTAGTGAATATTAGAGTAAAATTGGGTCGTTTTGAGCGGAGACGAAATGTAATGGCAATGTTTGAAATGCAATGAAGTAACTGTGGTATTGCAATTCAAACACTACAATTGCATTTATACGATTGATGATGCAATATTTGCAATGCTTTCATTTCAATTGCAACGCCGAGAGAGCGCCTTCATCTCGGACCAATATTTCCGCTGAAAATAGTACAGTGGGAAATTCAACAAAAGAGAGCATTCCTAAATATTGTCGTTTGAACGTTTTGCGTTAAACTTTTCAAAATGTTTCATTCCGCCAATTATTGCATTACGATATAAAGATATCGCAAACAAATTGCATATAGAGATATCGCAAAGAGGAGTTGCAAATAAATAAAACAATTTCTCACCAATTCCTCAGTAGTCATTCGCTTCTTCTTAGGTGTGGATATCCCACTCCTTCTGTGGTCATACACCAAGATTGCCCTCCTTTGGGTGTTGCATAGGAATGAATGACGCTCTCAGTCACCTGCCAGCAATTCTTTTCTGCAATAGCGATTGTTAACGAATCAACATTCGCACTGGGTTTTGTCTTGATAGGACAGAATGTTTGGTGACCAAAAAGTTTTCGGCCGTTGACCTGTGAGGCAGAGTTTGAGCTCTTTGGCGTGATCTTTGGTGCTTCGAAATCAGGAAAACGGGCAGTCGATAGCGCCCAATGTTTTATATTGCAAAAGGGAGATCGACATGATTTGCGCTTTGAACTGTTCTGATTTCGCTGCTCTCGAGTTTTGGCAAATACTGACCATTTCTGGATCCTTTCGCTACTTTGAATGGTAACTGACGCAGACATAAGGCTGTTGAAGAGTTTTTAATTGGGGTACTGCTTCCGGGTGCAGGCAAAGCAGCAACACTGTCAGGTGCAGCGGAATGGGCATTACGCCTGCTTAGCTCGAACTGATGCTCGAACTGATGTTGGAATAATATTTGTATGATTTGCCTTTATCTGGTTGAGATGGTCGCGAATTTCTACGAATTGAATAAGAATGCTGCAGGACTGCTGATCGCTTAAGTTTACATTCCTTAATTCGTCTTGTTAGTTTTATCCTGTATCTTTCGCCAGCATTGGTCGAGCGTAAGGATTTCTTCAATCGACGTCCGATGATCTTCAAAACGAATTGATATTGCTGACGAAGATCAAGAAGCGGCGAAACATTGCAAACTGATTTTGGGTACAACACTCTTAGACATGAAATCGATTTGCAAGGGTTCCCGGCAGGATATCATAGATTCCCATGAGAATTGTATCACCACCTGAGGTCCCAAATATTGGAAGTGGATGAGTGACAAGAATTTGACGCAGAAAAAGCGAACGACTGTTGAGGAACTGGCGAGGAATGATTTACTTCATTTCCAACAGGTCTTATATACGAAATGTGTCATCTCCACATCGGAATGCAATAATTGGTGGAATGAAACATTTTAAACAGTTTAACGCAAAACATTCAAATGGTAATATTTCAGAACGCTCTCTTTCGCTGAATTTCCCACCGTTCTATTTTGAGCGGAAATATTGTTGGCAGATGATAGGCTCTTTCCGCGTCGTGTTTGAAATGAAAACATTTGCAATGAAATTGTGGAGAGCTTCTTGTCAGTAGACTTTCCGACAGTCATTCATTGCTTGTCAATATCCTAAAGAGGATGAAAGGGAGGAGGAAGGGATGAGGAATCTATTCATTTCGTGAAGGAATGAAATGATCCAATCAACGGAAGCTATTTGCATGTATTTCGTTAATGCAGGATTAGATTTTTATTCAGTGAAATTAAAAAAGGCAGTGCATTTCGAGGGACGCTGCAGATATTACAGTATTTGGAATGCATGAATATTTGAAATTGTTTTCGATTTCATCGCCTTTCAATCCGTCCATTCAAATCAGCTGCACGTATATTCAATGAAACAACTCATCATTTACTATTAATATAACCAGTAATGCCATCAACTTCCAATAGTATACCTCATTTTTGCTCGTTTATAAGCCAACTACTGGTTGATCTTCTAAACTTTGGTCGACTTTGATGGATAATTTCAGTGAGCAAAGCGCAGGTGTCACAAGTGAAATGTCCCTTCGGAGATAAACCATTGGCAATGGATGGTCTTGCGGGTCCATACGCATTTTGTCCTTATAAGATTGATATGAACAAATGGCCTGGGTACGTTTCAACCGCTTTCGTTAAACGATTTTTCACTACAGCATTAAATGAGACTGGTAAAGTTTTAGACGCTGCTCTACTTCTATTATCTAGGAGAAAAATGATAGAAAAGTGGCACTATCTAGCATTTTTAATATCACTATACCAAAATTTTAGTTACCTTTTCGATAAATTAATTATGCTCAAATTTATATCGACACAATTCATACGAATCATGAACAGATTATACGACTGAACATTCTGCTTCTTCAATTCAGCACTTCAAAACTTATATCAATGGATTTCTCATTCATGGCAGCAATTATTGCCGATACACCTTTCAATTCTCGGACAACGGTACCAATAGTAATTGGTTTAACTAGCATATGCTGTGCTATAGGTCGTCTTTTACATCTGATTTAGTGATAGTTGTTTATTTTCATGTTGATATACCAGTAGGCTACGAAATCCCCCGATCAAT
>JAARMF010002834.1:0-13145 GCA_022844705.1 Toxascaris leonina
AAAATTTAGGGATTTCATCCAAAATTGGACAATATAATTGATTCGTTGATTTGAAAGCGATGATGTTAATCAAGTAATAACCACTCGAGAAGATAATAATTGTCATTCAAGAACTAACAGAGATCGAGGTTTTTTCAGCTATATTACCATTAAGATAGGGATCATTACTTGTAGTACTAAGCTGAAATGCAAAAGTTGATTGGCTCTCTTCATGCGGAACAAAATAGGCCAGTGGCCAATCCCTTGTTGGGGGGATTGATAGGCCAGTAGCCAATCCCTTATTGGGGGGATTGATAGGCCAGTAGCCAATCCCTTATTGGGGGGATTGATAGGCCAGGGGCCAATCCCTTGTTGGGGGGATTGATAGGCCAGTAGCCAATCCCTTGTTGGGGGGATTGATAGGCCAGTATCCAATCCCTTGTTGGGGGGATTGATAGGCCAGTATCCAATCCCTTGTTGCTCAAAAAGCAAAGATATGCGTAAAATTATTTTCATTTGGGAACGGGAAGAAACGGTGCAACAAACATGGTTAACTGCTATGACTGACGACCCAATGCAAAAAAAAAAGTGGAGAGAAAAAAGCACTCGAGAAGAAATAAATAAACGAATATTTGCAGAATGCAGTCGCTAGATCAGTTCAGCCGCAGAAGACAACGACGACCGAAAAGTCGAAGGATGTGGCGAATGTGGAAGCGGAGCGCATAAAAGAAGCACCGCTAGTACCCGTATCAGCTAGAGAAGTAAGAGGTATGAATGAAGTACCACCTATGAGCACGGTCTATGCGAAAACGATGAGAAAGACCGAGGAGGGTTCCACTGTGGAGGAAACACCTGCAAAAATGTGGCTCCTGACAAAGATTTCCAACGAAGCTGAACGTAAGGAGTCGATTCAAGCGGTGGCGAAGATCTGCCCGTTGCCGGAACCAACAAAAGAAGATGAGCGTAATGCAGCAATAGAAGCATCAGTAAGGACATGCCCAGTGATGACGGCAACAAACGAGGGTCAACGTGTTGGATCCACTGAGACAGTTGCGAAAATGTATGCGATTATGAAACCAGTACAAGAAGCAGAAGACGATCGAGCAACTAAAGCGCAACAGCAGACGGCAACCACAATCATTCCTGACGTGGATGATGTCGAGAAAGCGTTTCTGGAAGCGAGCAGAATTGTACGCCATTTTCTGACGTCGAGAAGTGTTGCCGACGAGCTCTTTCAAAATTATCGTAATGCACAAAATGCGTTGAATCGTGCTTTCGTTGAGGCACAATCTGCTCTTGCCCTTACCTTTGCAATGCAGCAGGTATATAATTCTACCTCAGGTACAGCTCAAATTTCCGATAAACCAGCCTGCAATCTACCGTCATGCAGCCCTAAAATTAGCACAAGCATTCCGCGCACAACCGATGAGAACGTTTTACCTGTCGTTGTCAATACGGCCGAAAAAATTTCGACGCAAAGCTCTCCAACCACAAAAACAGCTCAACCATGCCAAGTTAATGCTGTGGAAGCATCGGCAGAGCTTGTCACAAATGTGATCCCCATCGAAAAAACGCAGACAACAGTTGAAAATACACCGAAAATTCTTAATGAAGAACAGTCTGACAAACAGAACGAGAAAGTGAACACGATAGATATCAATGAAAAAGCGGCAATCCCTATAAAAGATCGGCTAGCGAAAGCTGAAGAAGAAACAAATGCAACAGCGGTGCCCAAATCGCCGGAGATCGCTGTAGCAGCACCAACAACGCAAACGACAGTAATTCCGCAAGAGTTCAAAGGTTCCAAGGAGTCTAATGATAAATCGGTACCGACTGAGGAATCAAAGACAAATTTGTCAAACATCAACATGAGACCCTCTCCCACTCGAAAGAGTGAAGGTTCCGCGGAGATGGGGGAAGAGAAGGAAGGAACGGGTGAGGAAGAGGAGGAGGATAGCACACAATACGTATTCGTACAATCCGAGGGTGGTGCAGCATCTCCGGTCGGAAAGAGGAGGCCCGTCGATGCCTTCTGTGAACCAATTACGAATGAACCGACGCCGGATACTGCGAAAACACCTGACCAAGTAAGTGCATAAATGAGGTCAACAAAACAAATCGCATGAAGCTGTCACTTTCATTTGACTCAAACATAGTTGATCACATCTAGCCATCCTGTTCTATTCACTCGTCCTCAGAGTTGCTGAAGAATTAGCTAAATTAGTTTGAAAACATTTAAACAGATTTTTGTGAAGTTCAGAAATCACTCAACACTTTAAAAGAAACATCATTGGCTGAGGATTTGAAGCCTTAGACATTCAAAAAAATTTCTCAGTGATTCGCCAAGAAATCAGTAGAAATTTGAAAAATGGGCAATGAAAGTGGGAAAAACGATGTGAACTAATCAACGCTCAAATCAAAACTTTTCTCAACATAGTCGTTATCAGTCGTTATCACGATTGCTACGTTATCAGTCGTTATCATGATTGCTACTATTAAAGCTATTTGATACTCACATCTGCTATCAAAAGATAATCAAAGTCATTATCATGCATGATAAAGACTCTTTAATTCCTACTTACTCTAGACAAGCCGACTGCCTCAACTGTGAAATATATAAAGTGCTGATGTATCTATCCATTGATAAGGAAACCAACCCTGTAAACATTCATTGAAAAGCGCTTCTAGTCCCACACATCGAATATTGCTATCACTTGAAACAATTCAGCATACATGAAGGCAGCTTTTGTGAACAATAGCCCAACATGTGCTATCACATAATCTCATGCCCTGGGGCAATTGCAAAGAAAATCAATTCTAATAAAAAATCAGTGCATAGGAATTCAATGTTGCGATTTTTATTGGAGTTCTTTTATAGCACATTTTGTATAGCAGAAGGTGGTTATCACATTGTGGTTGATAATATACTAGATAAAGAGAAATGAATGAAACAGAAGAAAAATAAATAAATAAAATAAAATAAATATAAATATAAATATAAATATAAATATAAATATAAATATAAATATAGCTAATATTGTTCCAGATTGGTGCCGCCAATACAGTTGATAACACGCGATCCATTAGAGCTCCGGTATCAAGCTACCTTGCATTGAATACGATTGTAAGAATTTTTATGTTACATAAAAAAACATCGTAGACAACTTTTTCGCAAACGTCATTGTTGAGGGAAGGGACGACAACTGCATTTCGATAACTTGGAACAGCAAATAATAGCCTAGTTCCCCGAATATCCCCCACTCGAGAATCTTAGATGCTCGATGCCTTCTGCAATTTAGATTCTGCAAATTTCCATCAAAAAACTATGAAGGAAGATGGCGTCGTTGCAAACTCTCATGGGCATTACTGAATTTCTTTTTTTGCATTTTAGCTATGCCACCGATAACATTTTCCATTACGAATCCCAGAAATTCACTAGGGAGAGGCATTTATCCTCATAAATGGAAAATTCAGCATAAAAAAAATAAAATTAAAAAGAAAGGCTTATTATCTTTATCATATAACTGTCAAGAAAACGTTTAATTTTCATCGATATTGACGATTATCTCTTGAATGCTTCCGTGGCAGATTTACTGGAAATGGGAAATGACTTTCTTGGGAAAGTGGGAAAAATAGATAAACCTCTCGAGGTAATGACGTTGTAAGCACTACAGAAAAGCTTATGCTATTGAAACACAAACAATAACGCTTTAATTGTAGAGGCACATTCCAGAAAACATATTTACCCTTCATGTAATCACTCGATCCTTTCATCAACGAAAGAGGTGCGTTTAACCAGTTTACCTTAGAAAAGTAACACCATCTGATGACCATTGAAAACATCGCTCCCAGGTTGTTGCTAAGCCGTCACCCTTGACCTCTTGGTCGAACGAACCATCATCGTTATAGCAAGGTCGCGCTAACTTCTCAATGGGTCTTTGTTGATGCGATATACTGCAATAGAAAGAAAAAAAAGACGTTTATAGGCTCATATGCGTTAACGGAAACAAAAATTTCAGATGCCAGATAAACGATGATGATATGAAACCATTTATGTGAGAATTATTACTCTCAAGAGGGATATTCGAAATGCCACAAGTCATCTCTGGTGATATCTTTACAATCATTCAATTCTCATGTGCCGTTGATGGAAAAATTATTTATTGATTCCTCGAATTCGTTGTTGACTTATAACGCCATCAAAAATTGATCGCATCAGAAATACTCGATTACGCATCAAAAATACTCGATTACGCATCAAAAATACTCAATTACGCATCAAAAATACTCAATTACGCATCAAAAATACTCGATTACGCATCAAAATATACTCAATTACGCGTCAAAAATACTCGATTACGCATCAAAAATACTCGATTACGCATCAAAAATACTCAATTACGCATCAAAAATACTCAATTACGCATCAAAAATACTCGATTACGCATCAAAATATACTCAATTACGCGTCAAAAATACTCGATTACGCATCAAAAATACTCGATTACGCATCAAAAATACTCAATTACGCATCAAAAATACTCAATTACGCATCAAAAATACTCGATTACGCATCAAAATATACTCAATTACGCGTCAAAAATACTCGATTACGCATCAAAAATACTCGATTACGCATCAAAAATACTCGATTACGCATCAAAAATAATCGACTAGGCATCAGAAGTACTCGATTACGCATCAGAAGTACTCGATTACGCATTACTACCATCGGGCACATCAGTTTTGTGGTAACACAATCCCAAGTAAACGTATAAAGCACGTGTTTTAATCACTGACAGTGGGAAATGAGTCTAAACCAAAGCTTATAGAGGTAATTACTAATAAACTCAAAATTGCCAAAATGGTTGTCCATGAAATCTAGAGGCTCAAAGAAGGATGAGAGGGATATTGAAAGTTCAGAGACACACCTGGATGAGCCAATTGCTTAAAAGCACGCTTGGTTGATGCGTGTTAATTACAAGTGAATATGGGTTACCTGAAACGAGAAATATAATTTTTTTTATATCACTGCGTGGTCCAAATCGTTCCAATCTTGCTGTATGCTACTTTTTATCGCTAAGACTCGAGTGTCATCGACCGAGAGGCTCTCTCGATCTTGTCATACCCGGCATAAGGTTTTTTATTTATTTAAAGTGATGTTGTCAAAGCGTCTCACGATTTCCGGTTTTCAATAACACGGTTGGGAAAACAAAACAATCGGCACAACGATATGCTTGTCGATGAGATTATTCCCATTCAAGGCATACAGATTTTTCGCTGCTCCATATTCTCTCCTCTAAGTAGTGGTATGCGTGCTAGGCTAGCTAACATGTTTACGAATAAGCAATTAGCACATATTGTTGCATCAACGAATAGAGCCTCTCATAGACACAGCAGCTTCAAATAAGAATAGCGTGTGTGTGCTCCTCATCTGCACGCAATGCATTCGAGGCAGATGGATGATGTGTTATGCAACGAACAGACTGAACCTCGGTTGAGTGGATGCATATAACCATCAATTGGAAACTAACTGCATGAGTGCCGTCAAATAGCACTTAGCGACGTTTCCTGATTCAGCCAAAGGTCATGATGGGTCAATCGCTCGTTTTACTATTTATTGAACAGATATTTTCAAAGTATTTTCAAAGCGGTGAAAAGGCCTACTCGCCTGGCTAGCGGGGTGGTGTCACTTATTGGCTACAACAATGCAAAACCACAGGTCTCAGTACCCTAATGGAAGTGCATTGTGATCGGCAGCGTCATCGACGTTCGATAGTCCGATCAATCAAGTGATCAAGTGATTTTCAAAGTATGGTTCGTTATAGGAAAGCTGGCAAGCGATGGTGAAATGAGACAGAGAAATTGGTATTTCCCCTAGGCATCAATCTTTCCTAGGCGTCAAAAACTTCGGATTCATTGAGTTGGGCCCTTGAACTGTGAAATCAAAGATGATGTTTTTATAATTGATGTAAAAAGGTTTTGGTGGTCCCCAGAATTCTTCTGTTCAAAGTACTATGGTTATATGCTCACCGTGCAGCGTTTCAGCCTATATGCATTTACACTCTTCAAGCACTTCAAGCAACTTATTCATGATCTTAAAATCATCGAACAAAGATGCTTCACCTCAAGATACGCTTATGAATATTTGTCACCTGCAGATTCGGATGGTGTTTCTGGTGTCTCTTATAGTCAGTGATGCAATCTCACATATCTGCTGCTAAAAAATAAATAGTGCAAAAAAATAAATAGTGAAAAGGAGAAGCCGTGCAATATCGGACCATAATCAAGGCAGGAAGTGACGACTTGGAATCCGGTTGTTCGACTACAATGCCTCATTTACAATGTTTATACTCCACTCATGTGACTTGCGCTTTCACTATTTTTGCACCTATAAGTTCATCACTCGTAAAACACGTTTTACCTCTTCTCTCCAGTCCTCCTCTGCTTCCTTTCGCCTCAGTAACAAGTGTTCGACCAAACAGGAATGCTGAGGACACCTATGGGCATAGATTCAATTTTTTTAAGGAATTTGGCAGCATCTGTTATTGAACCGTTGCACCTCTAGAAGTGGAGGCCTTCGGAAGCATCGAACACTCCATATTTTTGTACCACAGCGGAGCAAATCGAATTTGCTGAAATCTATCTGTGAAATGCGACTTCCGGCAGCCGCGTTACGCTTCTATTGCTATTGCTATCTAATGAATAGTCCAAGGAAAAAAAGCGGTGACGCATTGGGACTGAGATGGAGGAGGGCGGGGGGGGGGGGGGGGGGGGGGGGGGGGGGAGGTAAGAGGGCACAAAAATATCGAANGCGAGCGATAAAATAAAGCCGATAATTGAATGCTGTCTGGAAATTTTAATGAAATTAAGGGCGTTTCACAGCAAAACAAAAAAAATACATTGCAAAGAATCGACTTCTATCAAGCAAATTAGACTTTAACTAATGAAAATTGCGAAATGCCGAACACTTTACTTTATCAACAACGGCAACGCACTCTAAAGCATTGAATTAAGCGATATAGCTGCAATTTATAGCTGCAATAAATTGCACAAATTTCCACTCTTCCCAAAAAGTTCCCAATTTTAGCAAAAAAATAAAAATAAAAAAATAAATAAATAAAAATTTCCCATCGTTTCCCCCCCAAAAAATTGAACTTTCCCATTTTCATATTCTCGCTATTCGGAAACTGTTAATGCGTCGAAGAGCACATTGAACTCTTCTCAGTGGAGAGTTGCAATCAACGTTTGTCATTTAAATGAGATTTTTGCTTATAAAAGAATACTGAGAAGATATGTATAGCCGAATCGATCGATAACGATCAATAGCTATTATAATTCTTTGAGGATTTTCCAAAGAATTTTACTCATTACTGATAAATGAAATGATGCGTAGACTGCATTAGTCTTGTTGATGCGATAACTTGAAGCATTTCATACTCTGATGTTAAGCATTAATTCGTCGATTGCGACCAATTGGAGAGAGCTTCTACCTTCGCTAATGATTCCTAAGCGATGCTTGAAATGAAATGCATTACTGCGTTCATATTCGAGCAGCTAATCGAAAGGAAATGCCTAAATGGATGATTCTTCTTAAGTGAATCCTTCTTGCTTAATGAACATAATTCTTCTCATTTTTCATCTTTGCATAATTTTCATCTTTCTCAAAATCCTCAGAAACCTTCAGAATCCTTCTCCAAAATTCTTATTTATTTTATATGAGTGATTAAATTTTCAAAAAAAAAAATGTATATATATATATATATATAGACTAATTTCCGCTTAATTTCTGATCATTGTTGACCAAGAAATGTGGTGTATGTAAAAAAAAAAGAGTTATCGCTCAGAGATATCCATTATCTCGGATGATTTTTATGTATTGATTTCACGATTGCATTTGGCTTCAACAACAACATCGAAGGGCATTCTACTTAACTAATTAACGATTCAAATCAAGAGAAACGGCGATCCGATCAATAATGGCGATCCGATCGAGAATATGTTCAGATCGATTTACTCAAAAAGGAAACAATGGTGATCCGAGGAAATGAATATACATTTCTGTGCCATTCAATGCCCCACTACTCTACAACATGTACTTCCCGAGCCATACACATGCATGCTTATTTATTGATCGTAGATACACTTCTTGAAGAGGCGTCACGCTCGTTTCGGCTTCATACTCATCCTCTTTCACATATTCCTTTTCGATGCTCTTTTCTAGAAAATCACCATCATTCCATCAGTAAACGTTATCGACAATCACTTTCGACGAAATAATTTTGCGAGAAAACCAATTTTGATGCCATAATGACGTACGCTTGCATGATTCCTCCCAATCCTCCCCCCCCCCCCTCCCCTCTTCCCACACCCTCTCCCCCTCCCAATTTTCTCATATTCGGTGACGAGTGTTGCACTTTACGAACACATTAGATTAATTTCCTGTTTTTGGCCCATTAAAACACCTAACGAATATTTGTGTTGAAAATTGCGTTAATCAACGAACGTTCGCCTACTTCACTAACTCATCTTGTCTTTTTTTTGTGTGTGTATGTATGTGTGTGTGTGTGTGTTACGTTGCTATGAAAACGGATTGGAATCGCATCCGGTATTTATGAGTTCATATTTGATTTTCGTTCACATACATCCGCTTTTAGTAGCTAAAGGAAAATCTCTTCGTAATTGGCTCTATAGATGTGAAATCTCGTCACGCCGTTCGTTGTCCAAATTGCGCAATATTTGTTTGCCGTTACTCCCTTAATGCTTTTGTCTATCTGTTTTCCGCCAATTTGCTACCGAATAGTGTATGAGTTTTCTGAAGTAAATAGCCGAAATATTTCTTCTTGTTAGCCGAAACGGTTTCGAAGTTCTTTACCTTTACAAGGAAAACACTGAATTTCGTTGTTGTTTTCACGTTTGACTCATAATTATTTCCATTCAAAAGCATTAGAGGCTTATACAGCTAATATTCAACCATCGACTTCGTATCAATTAACAATACTGATGCATAAATCCGCATCCTGAAGTGCTATTTAAGATATCCATATTTGAAGAAAGTAAGCTGTTGGATGTGCTGAGTTGATGTTGACGTATTGCATCAGCAATATCTAGCCTTTTATTTATTCATAAGTGATTAAGCATCTGAGGCAAAAATTTGCATTCACTTCAGCAGTGTTTGATATGCGCTTTTTTATTTCCGNNNGCAAAAATTTGCATTCACTTCAGCAGTGTTTGATATGCGCTTTTTTATTTCCGCTTAAAAATAAATCTCATAACGTTGGAAAACAAAACCGAATGAACTTTCGAACGATTATTGAAGTAATGAAAGCGGCTGATTCGTGTGGATTAACCAACTGAATTATCAACAGAATGCTTGATTGTTTCATGTCGCCGTCTATTTTTCTTCGCTTCACGCTTCAATACGAATACGACTGAAAAATGTGGTCATCAAGCACCGAAAAGTCGATATTCCCAACACGGTGGTGGTATGCATACATCGGCGTTTTCTCTTCTCTTTTTTTCGTCAGTATCGGCAGAATTTTGCGAACGTTCTCTCGTTAACTAGCCATCAACGATGATGAATCTAGCAACTATAGATAAGATATCATCATGAAGATGCATGCCTCTATCGCCTTAAACGTCTGCCGTTTTAATTTGAGTCAAAAATTAACGAAATTCCACTGCTAATCAATTATCATTTCTATCAATTATCATTTAAGCTTTCGAACTTTCTTCACTTTCAATGATCACCGATGATCGCTATCAAACTAACAACCAATGTCCATCCATCAATATCACAAAGTATGCGCAGTCCTACTCTAAGATTGAGAAGAAATAATTTGCTGATTATGAGATTTCCTCGTTAAAAGATGCACGTCGATAGTCTCGACAATTGGGTTCATCGTTCACAACCGAATAAGAGATAAACGAAGGATTGTGGGTTTAACCCACTTCTAACAATATCATTTGAGCTAATAAAGAAACACGAAAAGCTAGAAGGCAATGAGAGTATTGCGATATCTTTATGTTGAGATGAGGGCAAAATCGATACGGCGAAATTAATAGCTCTAAAATGAATAGGTGAGAACGGTTTCTTGGGGAAATTTTGCAGAAATTTATAGGCTAAAAGATGTACGAGACAAGAGATAAGACATAAACTGCTTTGCGCTGAATATTAATGGCGAATTATATTAATTTTTAATGAGTGTTTTTTTTTTCTCAGCTAAGAGTAGCATTGATTTAAATTAAGAGAAGTGCTTCTCTCGCAAAATTCTATTTCCCTTATCGCAAACTTTCACCACAACACACATCATCTCGTTTCGATGTCGTCTCAATAGCCTATTGAATTCATGGAATTGTCTGACGCTAGTGCCCACAAAAGATGCAAAAAAAAAAAAAAGAAGGACAACTATTGCGAAACGAGTAATTCATCAATGCGAAAATGGACGTCAGCGCATGCAAAATGCAATTATTTTGAGCAGTTTCTGCCCGGCCCACTTATTGAGACTCTCAATCGACAAACTGGCACTCAGAGGGAAATCCTCATCACAGAGGGAAATATCACTTTGCTTCACTTCAATATTCAAATGTCCATATGACCTTTGCTCTTCAATGTTTATATCCACTTATTCATTGTTGTCTGATCAACTTGCTCTTGTCTTATTTGAACGTTCCATCATCAAATTAATAGCGTTATATTCCTTCATATAGCTATCTATAGTTTGCTTCCATCAAAGTCTACCACAGCCTTAACTATGTTATAGATGAATTACCACTATCACCACCTTATCAGTACGTGGAGCGAGGCCAAACGATAGCATGCTGTACAATAATTATGTTATACATATGTGTGTTATATATAACACACGTATGTATAACACAAATGTGTGTGTTATATGTAACACACTCTGATCGCCCATAATGTCGATCTGTTTTGCCAACAGCGATTTTCTTTAACAGAGTCACGCATCTTACGTCGGACTCATAATTTACATACCTTTGCTCGCATTCAGCAAAAGATTGAGCGAAATGGTTTGTTTGTTAGTCATTCCACTCGAACTAGGTAACTACACCGCTATTTTCATTCGATTTCCGATGCCCACATAGCCTCTCAATTGCCACAATATATGGACGGTGTGCTTCACTTTATATGAGTCGCTCGTTTTCTTCACTCAACGTTGATGCCGATATGTGGAATGTAAATTTTTTTTGGAATTTTGAGAGGATTGGATTGAATGATTGTTGAAGTGGGTGATGAGTAGCCTTTATTAGACATTCCGTGATAGAGCTATTTCCTATTTATTCGGCTCTTTCTGCATATTGCTTGAAAGCAAACTTGTAACAACAACATGACCATTGGTTGCTCGTTGATGTTATCTGTCAATAACAACATTGCCGACGACGAATTTAGCATAACGGCATCATCCCATTAGGCATTCGTCTCTTTTTCGATATCCGATAGAACTCGTCTCGAGTCGATTGCCTTAGAAAGCTTCCTTAGAAGACGTTGGACATTTTCCACTTGCTGTTACTTGGCAACATCATTTTTTGCAGTCTCTCTCTTGCCATGCACACCTGCCTTGGCATCTAGCAAACACAGTTTAGGTATCATTCCCTTTAAGCTGCGTAACCGTTAGTCGGCATCTGTCGCTTAAGATGTGCTTTTCATGGTCATAAAATGGACGAAAGGAGAATACCTTTACCTCTGCTTCAATATGTTTTCGTGCCCTTCATTTCTGAAGCTTCATACTTCGTATAGTTTGCAAAATAGTTTTCTCGAGTTATCATGGTTTTTGAGGCATTTTTCTCAATAGGCCGACATACAGACATACACACAGACAAATATGTAAGCGTAACATTGATGTTGCCATCATGTATCTTATAAATACCTCATCAATCCGTTACACAGACTATTGTTGGTGTATGTGAGTATAAATATATGAAAAATTGCTGCTATGTACTTTGTGAAAGCTATAGACTACAGCTGACTAGTTGTTATGGAGATTAACGAACGAATATCACATCAATGTGGCTGCACTCTCTTTACCAACACAACTTCACAACATCTCCCCGTCGTCACTATCGTAAAATCAATGTATAAATCATTCACACATCTCGATCAAACAATAAAGAAAACGATGAGTACAACCGTATTGTTGTGTCATCTACAACATTCTTTGTATACGAATAAAAATTAAAAAATAAAATAACTCATAAAAGGATGCATAAGAGTGAAGGGCTTCATTGAATATCTTTCTAGCCGACTTCATCCAGATCATATTCGTCGACTGTGACTCATTTTGGCAGATACCGTCACTTGAGTTCATCTCTATATTGGCGTTGATTGTTAATCGAATGCATCAGTGGAAATGTTTGATCATTGATGTGTGATATATCTGTGTGTCGTCTATAGACGCCTTAATGGAACTGAAATCCAATGAGGATAAGAGGAATGAATTTTCAGTGAGAGTGTTGAGTGAAAGCGTCTGCTGCTCTAGCAACGAGTGCAAACGTGCACGCATTAACGACGATGCTCGTTTTCGTTAAGGTTGGTTGCAATTGTAGATTGGCTTATTGTTTATTAAAACAACACCTCTCCTTGTTGTTGACGATAGAAACGGCGCATCACTAAATTTTATGAAGTGACTTCAGATGTTTCAGAAGTTCGAGAATCTCATACTTCATGATCCATCCGAGTGAGTTTTCAGATATAAACTCGAGATTTTTCATAAATCCCACTCAGAGAAAGGATCTCTTTAGCTAATATTTATTGCTGAAAACCATCCATCCATCCATCAGGCAATCAATATTTCTATGCAAATAGCTCTAAAGCTTTTGCTTCTCTTATTAGCTTATTCGGCTAGTAAAGACAAATGTATTTTGTGCATAAAAAATTGATGCCGCATTTAACGTTTCGAAACTTCAAATGCATGAATTTTTGCATAAGTCCATCTCTAACATCTACCATCAACTAATGACGAGCGGAGATGAATGTTTTATGGCTAAAGGGAGAGTGTGCTTTCTCGCTCTTTCCCTAGCAAAAAATCCCACAACTGCCAATGGCTGCCAAAACAAATGCCCTATGGCTTACAATCGAAAAAGCCCCTCCTCATACCAACTTCGTCGAACTTGCTTTTCTACGGCCTCACTTTCGATATATATATATA
>JAARMF010002836.1:903-12796 GCA_022844705.1 Toxascaris leonina
TTTTTTTTGCTGTGATTGTCATTAATGTTTGCATCTAGTGAAGCGCCGCTTTCATGATAGTAAGAAATCTTTGATTGAGGTGCAAGCTAACAACTAGTTGATTAGCTTAAACGCTTTAATGATCTATTCCCGAAGCTCTTCTCAAGCAGTATCTGTGGAAGTTGTTAAGAAACGGTGTTTCACACAAAAAGCAAAAGGAAACTTTTCAGATGTTGAAAGATTGTGAGAATTTAAACGACACACGATGTTCAGCGGATATGAAGGGTGTTGTGATATTGGTATAAAGGTCTTTGTAGGATATATAAGATAGTAATAATTTTTTCAGGAGTGAAGGTGAAATGCGTTCGTG
The DNA here is from genome assembly GCA_022844705.1 of Toxascaris leonina. Taxonomy (NCBI): domain Eukaryota; kingdom Metazoa; phylum Nematoda; class Chromadorea; order Rhabditida; family Ascarididae; genus Toxascaris; species Toxascaris leonina. The sequence goes on from JAARMF010002836.1 coordinate 1,253, forward strand.
GCAATCAGGAAGTTGTACACACAGCGGATGTTTGCCTCTGTACGGTGCCACTTGGTGTGCTAAAGCGTTCAGTGCGAGGTGAAGCTGATGCTCCTGCGTTTATGCCTTCACTACCTACTTGGAAGCAAGAAGCGATTGAATCACTGGGATTCGGCAATCTCAATAAAGTATTTTGGGTTTCCTTGACCTTCTATTGGCTCGAAATGCTAACATTTTTGTATTGTTGTACATGTTTTTGTTTTAGCATTTCACTAGCTCTATGTAGATGTCTTGAAAAGAGCGATATTTCATGTTATTAAAAGTGTAGTGTAGTGCGGCCGTTTCAGGTTATTTTGACCTTCGAAAGGCCATTCTGGAATGATCTTCAAGCGTTCGGTCGTGCAGCGGAGAACAAGTATGTATTTTTATGCATATTTTCTGCTGCATTGATTGTTAATTTCTTTTATTCGGATAATAATAAATCTCACGTTGTTCAATTTCTTCATTGAATCCATTCACTAAACAGGATGTTATCTTCAAATATGTCGATAATACGTATGCAATATTACAGCATTCGCTTTAAACGGTAGGGATTGGTATATGGCAGCTTGTTTTCTTTTCAAGCTAAATCAGGTCTTCAATTGTTCAACTGATATAATTCTAGCGGAGTAAGATTGATGAGATTGTGTTTCCTCTTTCTAGCTTCTCACGTGGCGAGTTCTATATTTTCTATCCGGTATGTGATATGCCAGTGTTGATCGCCATGATGGCGGGCGCAAGTGCGTTCGTCAACGAGAACCTTACCGATGAAATTATTGTTAACAAAGCGATGAAGATTCTGTCTTCTATTTTTGGACAGGCATGTCCCAGAGAGGTTTGTTTATTTCTTTATTTTTTCACTTAATCAAAGCTTCATTTTTTGATATCTGTTTATGATGTGGTTGTATTGTTGCATTCTTATGCTGGAATGATCGTAAGGTATGGAATATACAAGAAAAAGTAGCGGGATATTACCACTGATGGTTAGTAAAAACGTTTTGCTTTGTTTATACAAGAAGTCGTTGAGTTCACTCATAAGCAACTATGTGATGAAATGTATAGCTTGTTGTTAGTCGTTGATGTTTCTTGAATTGTAGGTGGAGAATGTGAACTACCATTTTTTTTTCTGTTGCTTTTATTGCATTGTTGGAATTATCCTCACTTTCTTTCAATTCTTTCCTTACTTATAGCCGTATTGAGTGAGAAATTAATAGTGGAGCTATAAGAAGAATAATTCATGTATATTTTCGTTTTTTTTTTTTTTTTTTTGCTGAAACAAAAGCCCATGGATTGTAAATTTCCCTAGATCTTTTATTGGGGGGAGGGGGGGGGGTGAATGAGGAAGCAAGGTTTCATTGACGTTGACTATCGATTTTGCTTTCTAATTCATGACGCCCACATGAAGGATGTGTTCATTTTTGAAGTGCTTGAAAACATCTCAACACTGTGTTTTTTTGTTTTGTTTTTTTCGTTTTTTTGGACGAGAGTCATTTTCCCGCCTGAATTGGAATCTATTTGTGGTGAAGGATTTACAGGAAGGAGGACTAATTCCGAATCTTAGTCGAGAAGCTGCAGTTTGTACGGCAGCCATATGAGGTGAAATATATGGGGCTGTATAGGAGCTAGTGCAGTAGATCGGCCGATGCAGCATCAGGAATTTTGATTTCTTAGTGAGTCCTCATGGGAGCTGCGAAGAAAACAAAAGTGCAATAGAGTTCTGTGTGTTTTTTTTTTGAGCAGATGAGCTGGTGATTAAGAGGGCCGAAGGATTGGTACCTTTAAAGGTTGATGTACTGCCCCTTTCCCTCCCCTCCCCCCCCCCCCTCCTCCCTTATAACAGAAGACTGTTTTCAATCGACCTTTTACGGTCCTCCATTTATAGTCTTTTTATAGAAATGGCTGCACTTCCTGCGCAGTCCTAATTTGCATATTCACTTTGTGTAATGGTTTTATTTCGACCATAATGGCTTATATTACTAGAAATCTGAAGATTGTTCCAAAATTGCCGTCTTTTGGCTGTCTTTCATTTTATTCAATCTCATATTCGTAGGTTTTACGAGTTGTTGTGGGAAATTCTTTTTTTAAACCTTATTGGTTGCCGATTGAAGTTTTGTTATGGGAAATTTTGTTTAGCCGTTGGATTCGGTGATCACCAGATGGCATACAGATGCGTTTGCACGTGGCTGTTATAGTTACATCTCACCAAGCTCTTCTGGTATTTTGCTTACTTTTATTGCACTTATCCCTACTGATATTTGAGGAGCATTTTATGAACGTTTCCGTTTAGTATTTGAATTTTAATGTATTTAATTGAAAAGCGGAGCTTGGAAGCAAACAGCATACCAGTGAATGAAAACTGCATGTGGAATGTGCATATATAGCTGAGAAAGTACCATAGAGAAGTAAATATAGTAGAATAAGGTCGTTTGCTTTTACCTCACACCCAACCGATCTTAAAGCTATGCATTACCTGAGCTGAACAAATGAGGATGAAATGCAATTTGAGACAACATCCTAGGCACGTGTGAGACAACATCTTAGGCGCATGTGAGACAACATCCCTCCAATTTCATCGACGGAGATTTTATAGTTTGCAAGTCGAAACCACCAGCAGAAAGGTAGAGATGCAACAGGCGTAAACATAGATGAGCAGATACGCTGCTTTGCAAATTTGCAAAAAGCATGTTAAAAAACTTGATTACTGAATCCATGGTGACGCAAATTGTGGTTCTTGTTCCCTAAGAGAAATGGCTGTGGTAAAGTTGATCGTGACGATTGTAGAAGGAAATCTTGATATTCAGCTTAGTTTTTTGAATGTATGATCAACAAACATATTCGTGGCGAAGCGTATTCGATAAGACGTACTTTAGTGGTACCTTGAAAATGAAAAACAAGTATCAGAAGGCGTCGATTTTGCTTAAATACATTAGAAAGAGTTTGAGGTGTCACATACGATGAACTTGCCATGCCGGTGTGTGATGCACAAGGTCGGTTGAAAATTTTTTTCGCCGGAGAACATACGAATCGCAACTATCCATCATCGGTAAGCTTTTCTTCCAGATGTTTTGCCGTTAATGAACAGTTATGCCGTTAATGTTGCTGCCAGGCTTTTTAGTCGTAAAGATCACTTCGGCTTTCGATTATATGCCAATTCTTGCACCACGTAAGGGAACTTATTAGTATCAAACAGATTTATTTGACATGCTGCAGCTAGCTGGTCGACATTTTTTTACGTTCCGCTTGAAACCAGAACCAAGAATGATTCCGCTAAAATTTTCTTGTTGTGCCGATACAGAAGGAAGGAGGGAGGAGGGGAAAGAAGAGTCCCAAGTACTATTGAAGTCGAATGTGCGGCCGAAAAAATGCCATTTTCGTGATATTTGACTCATTTCACATCTCATTAATTTTTTAATTTTTACGCTTAATGCGTTGAAGTTGATCATGTTGAAGTCAACTTTGTTGGTACTGTTATTCGCAATAGTATCTCTCAAAGGGCAGTTGTTCATTTTGCGGAAAAGCGAGGGTTGTTTATGTTGTTATAATTCATTGGTTGCACTGTCTTATTGGTTCAGCTATCTTATTGCCCAAATAAACGCATTTCCTTAAATTGGTCACATCGTAACGGATTAGGGCGAGAAGCGCCTCTTATTGCACTATTTATCCGCCGGAAATCATCTTCTTGAACTGCACTTGTATACTTCGAGTGCCAAATGGTACACAAATTGCATATGAGGGGCCGATTATTGGCCTTGATGATCGTAGGAAAATTTGGTAGAGGAGGTATTATGGTTTTGAGGGAAACACTTTCTGTTCTATTCAAGATAGAACGTTGGTAATGTACCAGCAACGATGCTAACGAAGCTACAAAAATTTGCACTTTCATGTTGGAGGTTAATGAGTGAAAAGAATTGGAAAATTGACACGATGCACTTTTTTCTTTCCGCTCATCTGAACGAAACGTTTTCTCGTATGAGCGGCAAATATTGAGAAATGCAAAATGGTACGTTCGTTTGTAACTGATGTAATTGCAAATATTATATGAGCGATTGGTTGTCTTCTTTTAGTCCATTGAGCGCAAAATGAACAAACAATCGGTATAAAAGGAATGCTTTTTTTGATACTTTTTAGGAGATAATTTGTGGTGTGCATTATATGCTCGCCAAATTTTTTACGGCAATTTTAATGGTTGACACTTCGAAGTCACTAGTCGAGTATAATCATACAATTTGAAAATAAAGCTAAAAAGAGTAACAAAAATAGTGGATCGATGCAGTTATCCTACCAGACTGGGCTATAGAAGGATCGCAAAGAAAAAGAGAATGGAGGAGAAATTTCCAGTAAAATGCCACGCCTTTGATATGTACGTAGGAGAGATTAAGGGTGGAAAGCGGGTTGAGTGAGGATCGGAAAATGATTTTTTTAAGCGTCATCAGCGGCTTGGTTAATGACCATTATCACTGGAACCCGTGATTAATCATATAAATGATGATCGTTATCGGTTGGACTTGAACTGTAGTAAACTGCAAAAAAATTTTAAATTCGTCCTAGCCTGTCTTAGTTTTCGTAAGAAGTAACTGTTGAGTCCTAGCCTCTCTGAACTTGCACAATAAGTAATTGTTGAGAGATTTTCATCTAGGACTCTGATGATCTTGTCTGGTTACATTGAGCCGTTGAACCGTGATTATGTATCAGGTAGTTAGCAAAGGTGGATCGGCGAGCTGCTGAGAATTGCGAAAACCTATTTTGTTTGCTTCGGAGAAAAAATAAATTTTTTGTGATGTCGTATGGTTCGTTTGAGCCATGTTGAGACTCCATCTGACACTAGGATGACCAAAATCAAGGACAAAAAACTTCTTCAAGAGGTTAGCACTGTGTTAACTTTCGTTTGACAGGGTCGTTCCGTAGACGTCACGATTTCTTGTTCAAATTTTGTCTGCTTTTAGATGACAATGGTGATAGTAAGTGCACCACTCAGAAATTCAAAAGCTTATATTTTAGTCACATTTAACTACAGTGACTGATATTTGCAATAAGATCTTCGTTTAAAGTTCAAAAATTGCACCCGATATGAGAAGCATAGTCTATTGCAGGTACATGGTGCGTTTCTGTCGGGTTTGCGTGAAGCAGGTCGTATCGCCGATGAGCTAATTGGCTGTCCCTACAGTCCTTTTTACTGCGAAGATGAGGAGATGCCTTTGTTGGTTTAGTAGAACCTTGTGTCGTACTTTATTTCTGTGTCATCGTTTGTTGATTTAAGTCTCACTCATACATGTGTAATGACTGCTTCAATGACATTGATGAAAAGTTTGATAACTGCAAAATGAAAGATGCTTTCGAAGCAAATGAGGGGTGAAAAAACACTTATTGTTAACGTTCACCTGCAGATTAGTTCGAGAGTTTTCACCGCCTTGTTTTTCTGCAGATATTAGGAACTTTGTGGTCAAAATAAGAGTGAGAAGGCCGTATGTTGACTTCTCCTTCGATACAGTGTTGATCGACCTGTCGAGATGACGAATGAGCCATGATTTCGTTTCTGCTAACTGTAGGCGTCTATGGATTACTGAAAGGTCGCTATAAGTTAGCGCTTAGGTTGCGGTAAACGAATTGATACCTTGCCACTCACTGAGGAAATGGTGCTCTGTAGGTGGTAATTTGGTTGAAGCCAAGATACTTGCTATGTTTTGGCTTCCATACCAAATTACATAAAACGTTTCACTGCCTTAATCAGCAGATAGTGATCTCGTTTGTTGTTTTTTCCCTTTTTTTCCTTGTTATATTGGCGTACTTTTCAGATTATTCTATGCTAAATAAATTCTTCTACGCCATATCTTCAGAGTGGATTTTTATAACAATGTCTTCTTTGATGTACTGCAAATACGTTACCATCCGCATGAGAGTTCGTGATTAGCATTGAGAACTCGCAGGATTTTGTACATAGTCGAGACCTGACCAGAGCATAACATGATGGCTGGAATTTTTCGAAAGGTCTGAACTGGTTTACTCAACTTCATGAGGAAGACAGTACGCTAGATAGACGGTTTTGATGGTTGTTGGAGTCTCCGTTTGGAATGAACGTGGCGTCTCTTCGCCTTGAAGTTCTAAAACCTCTACAGAGAGAGCGTGAGACTGGCTCATGTAGTGTTCGCAGTGAGGAATTGTTGAAAATGAACGAGAGGTATGGCTTTTGTTCGGTCGCTGGCAGCAAATTCATTTGGGAGCGTGGAGTATCTTGAAATACTCTTAAAGCAAAGGAGTGGTTCCACCGTTCAAATTTTTTGCTTTTTCAAGATGGGTTGAGGGGAATGAGAAGAGGTGGGATGTGGTGGGGTGAGGGAGAGATCGAGGGGCTGGGACAAAGCAAACGAGTCAAAATGTGCGTAATGGATCGGGCGCTCTTGTTTATGCTATGTGCGCTGATCGCTTCGACTTGACTTCTTGTGTGGTCTCTGCCGTGCATGCTTCGTTGTCTTGAGACCATTCCTCGGCACCTAGGTTGAATGGGCGCATCGCTGTAGAACAATGACACAAAGAAAACACTCAAAAATTGGAGTACTGAGTCGTGGTATGTCGGCGGCACGACTTCTACTCTGAACATCTATGTTTAAAAAAAAAGCAGTTTTTACGTGCGTGTTTTTTTTTTTTGCTATGTCCAACTGAGTTTACAACAGATCTCTCTTTCTGATAGTTCTTTTTATGTCTGCTTCATTACGCTGTTTAGTTTCAAATTTTCCTGTTCAGTTAATGTTTTTCTATCCAACCTTATTCTTCTCTCTTTCTGAATCTAGCTTCGCATTCTCCAACATTCTGAGGTGTGAAATATATGATCCTTGCTATTTCAAGCCGTACTTTTTTTTAAACGACACGGATCCTAAGTGGTATTACTGCTGCATTTGTGGAGAAGACGGTATACCGCCGCAATAGGTACATTTCATGTATTTATTAGTGCTATATGTCAGCTGCGAGAAGGGTTCATTATGCAAATGCTATATGACCGATGATTGCGCAAATGATACGTGGTGCATGCTCGGCAGCGATCAACTCTACCGACAGTGATAGCAAATGGCAAATCCATGTGACTGACGGTCATTTACCCCGAAATGTTCTCTGAAGGCTTGGAATGCAAAGTATTAGGAATGTACTGTTCTGCCATTAACTTTATGTGGAGGCATGACAGCTACAATCGTTGATGAGAAAGTTCTTCGTTATGGAAGCAATCTTTCATCTTCATCGAGATAACTTCACGGCTAGAAAAATCTTTGCCGATCACACGATAAGAAACGGTGTAGAGCGCCATGCACATCAAAAATTATAGCAGATCTGTTTCTAAGCAAGAAAAAAACCAGAAGCAGCAGACGATGATAAAGAGCTTCTTCGTCGTTACTGTGAGTGAATGATGCATTTCTGAGGAATCGAATGGTTCAATCGAGTGGCAATTCTAAGGAGTTACAACCACTGCACTAAGATTGATCATAACTTATAAATTGTTTCGAATTTTTCGTCATTATATTTATTCATGAAATTCAATTAATGCGAGTAGAAGAATATACTCGAGATATGGTTGTATCGGTAGCGATGCTAAAATGCTTCACACTTCACTAAATAATCAGAAGCAACATCACAAGCGACTGTGGCAGGTTCAAACGACCATAGAATAAAAACACCAGTATACCTTATTCGTATTACGTGCGAGAATTGCAAGCAACGAGTTCCATTCATAATTGGGGAATACTGGTGAAAAGAGTGATATGAAATGAGCATGCGGTAGGGTTTTACCTGTAGCACCGACGCCTCATTCGTGAAAAGAAAACACGGTGAGGTGGAGGGTTGACCTAGCTGTTTGATACAATGATATTCTATATCGTATGTGCTCATTGTAAATATGAAGATTTTAAGGCAGTGAACCAGAAAAATCGAAAGGAAACTTTTTCTGAATATAAGCTCTTAAAAAAGCCGTCTAAAGTTGCTGGCAAATTAAACTCTAAACTGCAACTAGAGCTTGTCGAAAATTCTTCACTTGATTTTTCAACACCTACATTGAAAAGCAATCAGGAGTATTTCGACACTAAACGAGTTCTTCCTGTCATTTCTATGCCCAATTTATACATAGTGATCTTAATAGTAATGCTTTTGAAGTTCCTTAATCACAAATATATTTCAGCGATCTTTTTTTTCTTCTGCACATCATATGAGTAAAAATTCATCTCAGTATTGCATTATCGCTTTATGTTTTAAAATGTTAAAAGTGAACTGTTTTCGAACGTATTCCGAATGGTAATCTCCTCTTAAGCAAAGTTTGCTGAACAATAAGGTTGCAGTATAAAACTTTACTGATTTAATATGTCGAATCACGTCCTTTACTCAGATATGGTGTTTATTTGCAGTTGTTGTTCAATCGTTTCTTCGTCATCGGCAAAGAAAGTAACGTAGGTGTTGAGTGACTCCACGCACTTTCGCGATTTCTACCTCTCATCCATCAAAAAATTCGCTAATCACAGAGCTTCTTCCATCATTGTGCTGACTTCTATCTTTCGCTATTGCGCCGTAAGGATGCACTATATGCATACCTGCCTAATGTGCCTTGTTGATGCTTCGTAAATAAATCATCAGAAGGTAATTCCTATTATTATAGTTTCTCCGTGCTGGTCAGTGAAGCCTTTTTCTTTACAGTTTAATTCTTTTGATACCGCCTTCTGATGGAGTAAATTTCCAGTTAAAGTCGATAAGTACGTATATTCTCTTAATGGCCCTCGCGTATGAACATTTGTGTCGTGCAACTACAGGCCCGCACAAGTATCGATGATGAATATATCTTACAACGCCAGCGTTAACAACAGGAAGGCCACGAGACACAATTGGCTGGCTAAGGAAGTGTCCCAGGTTCAACTGCTTCATGATGAAGACCGTCATGCTGCAAACATATTCTGATATAAGCGCCGAAGTGTTTTGACCAGAAGCGCCAGTTGCCTCGGCAAGCCGCAATGATATTGTTATAAACATATGTCGCTTTATGAAAGCATGGCTTAAAATTGTGAGAATTACAGCATTTTGCACCTCAGAAAGCTGAGCAAAATTACATCAGGTTTAAATTGGGTTTAAAAAAAAGGTAGAAGTAGACGAAATAAAATCACTTCGATAGAAGAAAGGATGAAGACAAGATAGAGATGAAAACAATTGCCAAAAAGCGCCGCAAAGGTCGTGTCTGGATGTAATTTAGTTCAAGTTCCGTTTTACAAAATCCAACAGAATATGCTAGATAATTATTTAAGAATCGTATGAATGGAATGAATGAATCAGGAACCCCTCGCTTGTCTACACAAAAAAGATATTGGAGGGAATGCCAATAGGAAGTCATCAAAAAAATTTGTCCTTTTTGATGACCTGATTTTCTTGTACATTTCCATCACGAACCTGCTGAATTCCGTAAAGACGTTATTGCATCGCCATTTCCGTTTCTCAGAAACTGCGCCTGTTCAATGAAAAGCAAAAATAGCCATTACATTAATGGTGTCTTCACAACACATGATCACCTATGCGAACGTAATTAGAAATAATTTCTTATTCGACTAGGTCGACTACGATGTTCTTCCTTGCCTTCCTCAATCCACCTCTCCCCATAACGATAGAAAAATGGATCGCACCATTTGTAATATGAAAACATCCTGTTTGACTGATATCATTATGCTACAAACAGTTGGTCAATGGCTTCCATTTTGAAGGATAACAAGTCAAAGAAGGAATCATCTCGATGGCTGATAGTTAAGAAGAAGAGACGATGATTTGAGACATGGATGACTTGAAAAATGAAGGATTAAATTATTCAATGCATATCAAGTGAATATTTTTAAAAATAGATCCTGTATTTGGGTACTGATCTTCGCGATCCTTCCTTCTGGGCTCTCTGTGACGCTTTTCTTTGTATGGTATGAAATGCAGCAGAGTCTTGTTTCGCATATAACTGAGGATGTAATCGCCAACTGAATGTTTTCTTTTCGTGAGGATGAGTTGTGTTATAGTAGCAAAGGAAAATGGGCAAATATTACGAAAATTTGCCGAATAGCTCGTAAAATTTTTACAATACGAAGTATATGAGTGCCAACGGCCATAACAGCCATCACAGTAGCACAAATACTGAAAAAGTCGTAGAGATTTTTTAGCCAACTGATGAAACAATGCATTGCCTTTTGTACGAATTCACACAAGAAGTCATTTGAGCAAATGGCCATCAGAGCGACTGCAGTAAACGTGCGAACAGATGACAGCGATAGATGTGCGTGAATTTGAAAGCGATTAGTTATAAGAGTAACGGTAGTTCTAAAAATGAGTTGGCGCAAATGACTTCAATTTCATAGCGAATTTTCATTTAAATTTTGTCGTGTTTAAAAATTCGCATGGTTGTGATCATTGCTGTGGTGAAAAGCGCTTGAAAAGTTCACCCCTACGTTGAGAGACTATCGCATATTCCGCAAGGCAATCGGCTTTCTCATATGGTTATCAACGACGGTATGCACGCGATGGCTTTTTTTCTAGAAAATACTCAGTTCAAACCTCATTGTAAAAAAAACCTAATAAGTTTTAAGCGGAATTTGCTATTGAGAAAAGACTTTCGCAGAACATAGAAAACAACGGAAAACAATAAAATTTCTTCCCCACTTTGGGGAAATAGATAATGAAGAAATTGTTTGAGGCTGTGCAAATTGCATTTTTTTTCCTCTAACAAACATCGAAGATTTAAAATGTAAACATTTTGTGGAAATCTGCGCCAACAGTTCCTTGAAAAATTGGATGTAAAAGTAAATAAGATTGGCTAGAGAGATGAATTTTTGCTAGCAGACTAAACTCTGATAAGGAAATCAATTTTCAGCTGCAAACGTTTGATATGATTTTCATCACTCTTCTATAATGTTCTTTACTTATTAAGACGTTTGGAATTAGGGAAAGCACCCACAATTATGGACATATAAAGGGATTGGGAGATGGAAATGGGAAAGCACGCCAGGCATGCTGGTAGAAGTTTTTTGCGATCACGTCACTTAAGCCGCCAAGTTGCAAAAATTGATAATAATAAAAACAACTTGGACTAACTCCTTCAAGACTGCCCTACATATCGATGAGCTCTTCATATTGCAATGGATAAGAAGAAAAACTTCCTCAATGTTAAGTCGAAACTTTATTTTTACTTCTGACTTAAAATCTCAATATTGGAGAATAATTTCGTGTATATGTTGAACGAAAAAAAATAGAATGAAAAAAAAAAACAAAAAAAATAACGAACAAGAAAATAGCCAACATTTCACCCATAAAGTTTCAACAATAGCAACATCTGAAACAGTGAGAGGTTCAATGCATAAAATCGGCATTTATATGCGCGGATCAATGATGTGTTAGTCGGCGTTTGGAGAGGTAAAATAATGCATGGGCAATATTATCAAGGAATATATTCCACGGAGATATAACAGGAATTGAAAATTACCTGGCCGGTTGTTTACGGTGCTAAATCTTTTTTTGATGGGGGGGGGGGGGGGGGGG
>JAARMF010002837.1:13114-24142 GCA_022844705.1 Toxascaris leonina
TGTAAAAATATACGTACCTCAAGACCATTCAAAAGTTTGACGAGTGATTGACCGAAAGGATTGTAGCCTTGCGCCGATGAAGCATCCATTACTGCAAATTCGACAATAAGATAAGCGGCAACTAATAGACACTCATCAACTCAAATATCAATTTTATAGATCAGAAGAAAATGCGAATATTGACCGATGTCATGCTGGCGCTATGCATGAACGGCAAAATATCCTTCAGAATTTTGCACGAACAAAGAGATTTTTTTTTTCATCCCGAATTTCACATATAATTAAATTTTGAAGTTTGTGCCTTTATTGTGCTACACGACATTTGGTGAATTTTTTTCCTCGTATCAACAATTTAGAGTGTCACTAAGAAAAGATCACATAAGTATGTGGCCATCAATCATTAAATAGATAGCGAGGAATACGCTGAATATAAACAAGAAAAATGCTTTATCTGCAACTTCCGTTTCGATCAACCAAATCCATTTGCAGAAATTCATTCCGCCGCTCTTTGAAATTCAATCGCAGAATCAATTTTTTAACAATAAAGAAAAGCAAAATAAGCAACGAATTGATAAGGAAATTAATGAAAAGAATGAATTTAAATTTACTGAGTAAATTGAACTGATATCGCCTTCCTTTTTCACAAATTCCAATTTCTTTCTTAAACAAATCTTGCTTAGATGAAGTTTCCTTTCGGGTGAGATGAACTATTGGCTATCGGAGGAGAAAAAAGGCGATATAGTTCATTCGCCAAAAGACTAAAATTGTTTCTAAAAAAAAGTCATCCAACATAATGCAACAAAAATGCATCAATGTTATTATTAGAGCATCTATAAGGTTAAAAGTTAGCACGATATAGGCATAAGACTCACGTTGCAAGTAACTCGGTTAAGCTTTGAATCTATTCCCTGAGCACCGCCCTCAACCGAACAACCACACCTGCACAACCACAGCCCACAATCACCTCGCAACGACCACACCACTCGACCACCTCTACTCACCGCAGAATACTGAACGCTAAAAAATTATTTTGGGCCACCAATTGGTACGGTAACTTATAACAAACATCACTATAACAAGCATTACCTCTAAGCAGAGTAAAGTGTCATCCATAGTCGCAAAACATATGGAAGCAACGATTGAAATGCTAGTTATTTGAGGTGATATAATTATGGAAAAAACTTTTGGGTATCGTATTTTCCACAGCAAAGGCGATCATGTTGTGAAAATTCCGATAGTAATTGATCTTTGGCCCGCAAATTGACCGCATAATTCAGCTTCTCCAGATAAATGTGAGGGGCGGGTGAAAATGTCGCCTACCCCATTAAGAGCAAAATAGATCAAAAATGCGTTTGAGCGGTGCGAGTAGACATAGCTACAAACGCGCGCGCGGGAACGACGGGAAGCGGTTGCGCACGTCTGTAGCGGGCGATGCGGCTAAAGTCAGTTGGTAGTAAAAATGGAATAAATTCAATGATGTGTCACGAAGTTGTGAGGTTTGTAGGCAAAGTCTGGACACGTGTCAAAGAGTGTCAACGACTCCATCGGAGTCGGTCACAACCTGAGATAGAAACAAGGACTTTTATAGAACATCAGGTTCTTACGTAAGGAACAGCTGACACGAATTATGGGGTCACGCATATGCCTCAATCGAGAAGGGTATGATGAGGAATATTTTGAAGAGCATTAACGACTCTATCAGAATCATTCATAACCTGAGATAAAAACACGAACTTCCGCTCACCTTGACTCGTCTTCTTTCCAAGTTTAACGAAGACCGGTTGTTAACCTATCGGCTGTTATAAAGTTTTGATCTATGCCACCACAAATGGTGAAAGTGTCACTCGCAAAGTGTTTTCATGAGTTATTGTAGTGATATCATGATCAGTGTGCGTTCCTTCCCGTCGATTTTTGCAATCGTTGTTNAACAGAACTTCCGCTCACCTTGACTCGTCTTCTTTCCAAGTTTAACGAAGACCGGTTGTTAACCTATCGGCTGTTATAAAGTTTTGATCTATGCCACCACAAATGGTGAAAGTGTCACTCGCAAAGTGTTTTCATGAGTTATTGTAGTGATATCATGATCAGTGTGCGTTCCTTCCCGTCGATTTTTGCAATCGTTGTTAATTTCATGCTTGAATTTTTGCGCTGATGAGGGTATTGTCTATTGTGATTTGTTACTCTTTTTTCGATAAAATCCCCCCTGTTTCTTATTAATTCATTTATTCATAATCTTCTTGTCTTTAACTACTTTGTATGGCATCTAGCTGAACTATGTTTTATATAGGTGATCGTGTACTACATGTCAGGTGAACATTATTTAGGAATTTTTATTATAGAAAAGCTTGTTTTTTTCTTAGGTTTTGAGTGATTTTGATAGAGGTTTGAGTGTTGTTTCAAATATGGCTAATCTTGGCTTCCAGGACTTCTAGATCTTACGACATTTTATCAAATTCATCGCGAGGTTTCTACCACCGAACGACTGAATCTGGATCGCTCGCTATGAAAACGCTCTTTCTGTCTTTCTCTTGCGCCGGCATCTATACTTCAGTTTACCCAAACCTAACTGTGCTATCTGAGATTTTTGAGTATTTGATATGCTATGTAATAATATATTACCATTATTTTAGAAATTATAATTTTCAGCGGAAGCCGACAACAGGCGACCAACCTTTTGGAGAGAGGGCGAGGGAAGGGGAGGGAGGGGCGATTTGTAATCGCTGTACTAGTGCTGGTGATAGAAGATGCGGTTAAAATCTACTCATACAATCGTCTTCAGAGATGTCGAAATTCTCAGCAACTTCAAGATAGTGATGGAAAAATGCGAAGAAATGGGTGATTGACATTGGAAAAGAGTAAACACATTTTATTACATACTTTCTTACGCACCATTCAAATCATTAGTGATTAGCTTTTTATTATTCAATAGCCAGCTAATATTAAAAGCTGAGAATCAAAAATGCATAAGCTAGAAGCTTTTGCAGCACTTTCACCCTTACGTTTCTACGCCATTCACCTTCGCCTTTCATCTTCTCTTCTAACCGCTACCTACTTCGGACTCATTTCTGATGGCATACGATTCTCAGCCTTACATCTCGTTTCATGTTTCGTTCGCTTCTTTGACGAATCGCAGCAAAAATTTTATGTACCTCAAGATTTGAGTGATTATTTGATACTTTGAACCTTGAATACTTGGAAAAGCTATCATCGATTGCGTCGTTCACCCCATCAGTGTAACTGATAATTTTTCCAACTTTCGCGATCCTGAACTCGCCGCATCTAAGCAACGCTATCTAGACGCCGCAACAGAAGTTCCCATCTTGTTGGCAGTCTGCCGCGTTCTTCCTTTNNTTTCATAAATTTGCTTATTCTTTTGCTTGTTACAAGATATGAAAGGTTACATTTCATGGATAATATGTTAATATATGTTTATATTTGGTGATGTCTGGAAAGGATTCACCCGTTATTTGTATTGTTATCATTTGTGTTGTGCGGTCAATTCGCGAATCGACTATTGGCCTCGTTTGGTGCTTCATCCAAATCGTATTCATCGTCAGAAAGAATGCGTCTTTGGGGGAATATGATGGCATTATACGTTGCCTCTATCATAAATGGCTTGATTTTTGTAAGTACTTTTTCTTTTTTTTTCTTCAATACCGAAGGAAATGGTTTATTGAAGGTGGAAGAGGTTCTTTCTTCTGAAAAGTTTGGGAAAGAAGTAGAGGTATTGTCGAGGGAGTTGGATCGAGATGAACTTTCATACGCAAACTCCCCATCACCTTACGTTGTACGGAAATATGGTAATGCAGAGGTGGTCGGGTTGCATGGGATGGAGATATTATCGTTATGCCGTCTTTTAGTGGGGCCATTCTATTGCAAAAATATTATTTTCGAACACTATTAAAGGCTTGAGAAGGGTCGCCATTTCAGTAGTTATTTTATTTTTATATTGCAATTATTAAATAAGTTCGCTTATTATTATGTTTATTTTTAAGACCGTTTCCGGAATTATTAGGATGCGTATATCCAACTACTGGTGTAGAGCATTTGAAAGCTAAAACAGAGAAACTTTCTTCTATGGCTGCTGCAAAGAGTACAAGCTTCGACCCTCCGAAAGTGCTTAGATCCACTTCGCTTTGAGCTTCTATAAATAAGAAGCAAGTNAGCAAACAGTTTTAAGTAGCTTTTCGATGGCATCGTATTGTTTCATCCGCTTCAAGAGCAGCTTTTCATAACACGCCACATGAAATACCCTCCCGGCAGACAGGACTTCGCTTTGAGCTTCTATAAATAAGAAGCAAGTTGTCGCATCGCAGAACGACTAAGGACGGAGCCAGAAGTCTCGAGAAATGAGATCGCAACACCATGGAATGGCTAAGCACAAAACGAGTCGTTTAAACGAGAATCACGTTGTGACATCTTGCAACGACCAAGGACAAAAGCAGTTGCCTAAACAAGGGTTAAATTGCGACATGATGCAAAAACGACCAACGAGGCCACCAGCCAAGTAAGCTTCGATGCCGTGGAATATCTAGGAGGTGGTCGGTCACATAAGGCAGAGGGAAAATCATCCGATGTGCTAGCCCCATCCTGCAGCGTGCAAATCTCAACAGCAGTATTCACATGTCCCAAAAACCGCAGACACGTTTCAGTGATGCAGGACTAGCGAGTTGGGACGAAGCTAGTTGTGCCAACAAAGTCTTGACCTCCTCTTTTGTTTCATCACCGAAATTCTTCAAAAGAGGTTTCTGTTGCAAAGCCGATATCGGCATGGTCGCTGTTCGAGAAGTTGCTGGCTAAAGAAGCTGTGAACGAGACTCATGTCGCATGTAACAACGAGGTCGAGAGTCTTATTCCACCCGTATGATCGATAACTGAGTAGACGAGAGCCATCCTCACAAGAAATATCCAAAGGCAATGCTCCTTCACTATGCAGTTGAAGTCAAGCTCGATGGAAACAACGTTTATCGGCTGGCATAGTATAATTTTGAAGAAACTCTTCAGAATCAGATGCGCGGATGCTGCAGCTGGCTAGACAGTTAGCCGTATACAATGCACCACGCCAAATGACCGTCTTCATCGTTGAGATCATTCTCGCGATCGCATTTTATGAGTTTCCTGGAACGACTAGCTGAGGTCTCGAAGAAGTTGACCACATTTCTGAGATGACAGTGATGTCGAGTTTTTTCCTCGCTTAAGAACCTCCGGTTTGAGGAGCTCATTAAGTTCTGCATTCTTTTTGAAATTAAATTTGAAATTAAACATTTGTTTAAGAATCAACTTGCAGCAATAATTTTGCCTAATAAAACCTCTTCACACATGTCGCCTTGATGTTGAGAGCCATCATTACGTTTTTATTTAGGTATCGGTTCTTAGCGAGGCAAGGAACGAGCCGAGGATTTCCGGTATCTATTCCAAACGACAAGACGAAAAAGCTGTAATTATTTTCGTTTGCGTACCCTTTACAGACTTCTTCACAGAAGCGTACCGATGTATGTTCATATATATATGTGTCTAGTTTCAACCTATCAACCCTTATTTTAGGATAACGTTATGGCAATACCTTAATGGAGACTGCTAGTGAGGAATTGCGGGGACGCAGTCACGTTGGATGTAATCATGAAGGGAATGCTTGGCGCTCGATAGTCTCTATCAGGGTTTTGGCATCATGTGACTTTGGAGCTGCTATCTTTGCATGGTTTTGGTTCTTTCCACTGTATTATACTCAGCAATGGACCAGTCTTGCTGAGGCGTTTTAATTATATAGAGGGATATGGAACTCCTTCGTGAATATGTGGGAGGTAGTAGAAACTAGCAGTCTTAATAGGTATTAAGAGCATTGTAATGTTTTGTAATAAAACGTTTGTCTATTACTTATGATTGTTTTTTTATGTGAAAAAGTGAAGCTTTCTTTTTTGTAGATAAGCAGTTCCAGTGCTCAAAAGCTTGAGACAGCAACACATATGGAAAATCCGCATGAACACATCAAGCAGATTGGAGCCGATGTAGCATCGATGCAAGTCAGAAGAATATCCCAACTGCCCGAAACATTTCGAAAGCCTATTCGAGCATCAAGCCAACATCGGTCTTATGCGAGCGAGAAGTCGAGAAGAAATCTTGATACCCGCTCTATAGATTGGCAGTTCAAAAGTTCACACAATAATGTTAATCCATGGACAGGATATATTCAGAAATTTGCGAAAGTTGTTAACGAAGTAATAGGAAAGATTGTTCCCCCAAAATCAGACGTTTCAACGTCTTCATCAACGCAGAAAAATCTTAATGGACCCACTTCGAAAAACAGAATTGAACAGAGGATGGATTTGAAGGTGCAAGTGGCGTCAACAGAATCTCTTAGCGATACAGCTACTCAAGGACAGCAGATGACCTCAGATGGAAATGAGCTTGAAGATTTGGCTTTATTGTTAAGTTTACAAAACGAAACATATAATATTTCATCTTCGACAGAAGGTGATTCGAGTCTCGAGTCACCTAAAGAGGATACAAATACGTCAAAAATAGAGTTGGATCATACAGAAGAGTATAAACAACCTCAAACCGAGAAAATAGTGAAACAGACGACAACCTCATCAACGCCTAGCACTACATCGCAAATTACAACCCACACAAAAGAGGAGTCTTCGGAAACAACATCGGTTATGACCACCAGTGGTGGCCCAACGACTGCTGTTCCTCTCATCACTACTTCTATCATTTCCACTTCTACCATCGCCAGTACCTCGGCTATTTCAACCTCCACGACGGAGACGGAAGAACAAATTGCTAGCAAAACGACGGAAGAAATGAGGCACGGGGGAAAATGGAGATCGAAAACAAAGCATCCCATGTAAGTCACAATTATGAATTTCCAGGCATGCTTTAATTGCTAGATGGAAGCATTTATAAGCGATGGTTGCTATCGAATAATGCAAACTGAGGAGAAAGTCTAGCCATCTGCAAGAAGGGGTGAAAGAGAATCAAATTCCATTCAATGGCATGTGCATGTCATCTTAGTTTCATTATCCTCGAATCAGTGAGATATTAGCCCTCTGCGCTGTGAAGTACTACCCTATTCGATCGACTTTTCAATCAGCCTCTGTGGGTACATATATCAATCGATCGAGGGGTGGTACTTTGGCTTATCGAGTGATTTTCGTCACCTGTATTCGGAGTCATCCACGAGAGGGAAAATGATAGCGGAATTGTGACTCAGTGGACCTATGCTTGCTATTAATCCACCCCACTCCCCCCCTTCCCCCCTCCCCCTCCCTCATACAAAAAAAAGAATGGAAGTACTGATGACCGACCGCATTGAGGAGTGGCTATTTCGATTCTTTCGTGCAGGTTTCATCTTAATGTAAAGCGTAGAAGAATCACTGCAATCGAATGGGCTTCAGATAGTTTCCGTCTCAACAGTGATATGTTGGTACATTAAAATATGCTTTCTAATAGATGCTTGGATAGACCTCAAAAGTGGTTAATCCCGAATAGGCAGGTGCCTTGTTCACTTCTTTCGTCGACTGACTGTAGAACTTTCCTCGACTCCTGGCTGTATACAACTGGGTGCCTACTTCATTTCTTTTTTTCCACTTGCTGGCGGTATGATATCTCTAGAAACTATCACCGGTTTTAAGAGTGTTCCTCAAGCATACCAGTGGATTTACTTGATTCTCTGTGAAAAATCTGGATAATTTCCACTGAAATGAAATGAATTTGTATGCCGTTGAAAGATCATTTAGCCTCTTAAAATAATGACAATATATACAACGGTAACGTAATGTAAATTATTCCTTCTTAAAGATATAATAGCAAAGATTTTGATGAATATATTGAAAATTTTATTGCATTTTAAAAATTGAAGAAATAAATATAATGACTATAAAAGAATTAATAAAATTGACAAACGAACTTCTGAATATGCAACGAAGCAGACGATTCGCAATGAATGAAATCCATTCGGCTAAGAATCTTCAATTTATTCACTATGTGTGAAGATAAAATTGCAGTTCTTATACGTTCGTTGACCTCAGAACCTAAAAGTATCATATAGACAGTTGTAGCTATGAGGATGCGTTGAATTTGTAATTGCATATATTGTGTTTAGTGCAGATAACGAACTTTCCTTCAAGAAGGAGATATGTGTTGTTTTGAAAGAATATATCAGCGAGAGGTTTTTGATGGGATGAAGACATAATAAAGGAAATTCAGGTTCCCGGCGGAGCGTGATGATAAAAGTAAATTACCGGTGAAGCCGGCTGATAAAAGTAGCCTAATCGTTGTCATTGCCGTTGTAATGATGGTTGTACTTGGTTGCCTGTTTACCGCACTCTTTGTTCTCATTCAAGTCAGAAGAAATCAATTGAAGCGACAACTACAGGGCGCAAATGGCAATCCTGGTTAGCTTTTCATAAAAAGTACTGCTGCCATACGGACAAATGCTATGCGACTTCCAAATCAACCGTATGTCTTCTAATCTGTTATTGCCAAAATATTGTAAACTGAGTAGATTTTGGGAACAGGCAAGGATTTTTTGGAGGGAAGGATTTTCGAGGCAAAGACGGAGGAGGGAACGGGTAAAAGTACCTTGTCAGAAAGCAGCTTGTCGAGGCGAGAAATCCGACGAAATAGTCCGGAAGGAAAATTTCGGGCAGCTATCTCTCGGCAAGATACTAGTCCAAGAGCAGAAACTCAGCATCATACTGCAGCCAAAACAACCAATATCATTTACTGTTCGAAGACTATATTTGGATGCAAAATCACTTGATCACTTGATTGACCGGACTGTCGAACGTCGATGACGCTACCGGTCACAATGCGCTTCCATTAGGGTACTGAGGCCCGTGGTTTTGCATTGTTGTAGCCAATAAGTGACGCCACCCCGCTGGCCAGGCGAGCAGGCCACTTATATATATATGTATATATATACATATACATTCAGTTCGGAGTTTCGGTTACTCGGAGTTTCCTTCTCCTAGCCTTTCTTCTTCCACGAAGTACCTGCAAGGCAGCAGGGGCTGCGGTCTTTTTCGGCGGATCGTACTGGCCGTGATGCGAAACCGTCATTGGGTAATGTGACCATTTTTTAAGTGTTGGCGCGCCACCGCCAACCGAAGGATGCAAAATAATGAACAAAATAGCCAAAGATCTTTATTTTTTTTCCTTCAACATATAAAACGATGCCCTCATAGACATCGTATATTAAGTGCATGCGTTCAGGCTGTCGAATATGTCTATCTGAACGAGCAAAAAGTTTCTGCTCAGTGCTGCATATGAGCCACTTTTCAACTGGCCATCTTTACACGGATCGCATATAAAATGATAATGAATGATAGCTCATCATAAACACATTCGCTGAGCAGAACAATGAAAAATTCTCAAATTGTAACTTTCTCAATAAGAATATTCTTCAAAAGATATTGATGGTATGAAAGACTCATATTTGTATCAAAGTTCGAGTTTCCTAAAAATTTTCCAAACGATCAGCATTCGACCAGAAGTAATCCTGTACATATACTGATCTTCCTTTTGCCTACATTGTAGATGTTTTCGCAGAAAAGATCTATTTCCGTTGTTTTTTTTTCCGCATAGAGAATAAGCTTTATCTCATTTCCATATTTTCGCTGCGTTTAAAATGATGGCGAAAACAAAAATGATTGAAGCAGTTACAGTTGTAAATCGATTTTGTAGAAGTAGACATAGTGAAATATTTTATTGTATTTGCCTATTTGAGTGGCTAAATTATTTATACCAACTTTACGTCAACTCCAAATGGCTTGATTCGAGTTGAAAATATTCCCTTCGGATTGTTAATGTATTTTATTGACCTTTTATTGGGAGCATCAACAAAAATTTTCCGAATCTCGGAGGGTTCGCAAAAAGAAGCAATAGAGAATAAGCAAGTTGAGGAAAAAAATTTTCAAGAGAAGGCTAGAATTCCAAGTGGGCTGAGTTGCTGCGAAGCCTTGGCTCTCTGCTATAATCCTGCCTCGTAGCTGGTAGAGCGTATTCCCGTCCTTTGACGATACATTCTCAATGGCTCACTGTTGACCCACCTGTACTACTGTTTTGCGTCGGTCCGTTTAGCCTTATAGCTGCCACGACCAACACTCTTCTGGAGGCATGTAATTGTCCACTGGTCAGTGTTATGATTGATTGCTGCAAATTAATAACAGTTCTTCGTTTTGAATAATATTCCAGCACGATACCTTACTCAGCGGGTGGTCGATCCCTTTGGTTAAATCTCTTGCTCTTGTGCGTCTTGTCATGGGAACTCTTGTGGGTCTTGTCTTGCCATTTCTGTGAGGAATGTTGAGGAAACTGATTTTGTCTTTATAAGCTGGGAAAAATGCCCCGCACAGTCGCAGAAGAATGAAGGGACTCGGTGAAGCAGTGTGTTCGAACAAGATCAGTTAAAGAGAAATGTGACGCATTTGTGATAATAGGGAAAAACTATTGCAAGACAGGATGCGGAGATATAATAGACATGATTAGAAAAACCAACGAGATGTGGGAGACAGTGAAGCTAGAAGAGCTCAACGGAACGAACTGGAATTGATATTTTATAAAGACGTTCACCTATATGCGCTCAAACAAAGTGTCAGCTTTCGATAGAATCAGAAATGAAACGCTGAATTTGAGAGAAAATCAGATCACCCCACAATTGTGCTGTCCTTTAACCTCTATCGTTTCAAGTGAAATAGAAACCTATACACCACCGTCATATACAAAGGCAAAGGTGACCGCGTAAAATGCGTCAATTACAAACTTTATCGCAATTACCTTGCTTATGCCTTTCCACTTTGTGCTTGCTCACTGCTTCATATTGCGGTGAAGCTGGAAGTGCCATGTTTTCAAGATGCTTCATGTTTAAACTTTCCAGCAAAGGTTCATTTAGGCGAAATTATAGACGAAATGAATCTCGGGAAGAAAAAAGTCCTTCAACGTGATATCAAGAAAATTTGCTGCATCACTGAGCGACACATTATTCTTCGGCTAAAGGGGAACATCTTACGAATGAACGAAACCACC
>JAARMF010002838.1:0-19787 GCA_022844705.1 Toxascaris leonina
AAAAGTCCTCTTAGGAAGAAAAAAACAAGAAGACTGTTCGTCAATGGAAAAGCGGTTCGGTGTGCATGTTCAAGGTCATCATGTCGAAACAAATAAAAAATCGTTACTTGATGTGTCCCGATATTCAAATATGTTTTTAGCTGTCGTTGCCTGGCCTGTGCATACCCATTAGCAATAAAAGATAAGCATTGGCAGTTCATGATCCGCAAAACGTACAGAGGTTCATTACGCATTGGTTTATGGTTGTGTTCGACAAACCGTGTATCATCAATAGATATTGTAGTTTTTGCACGCCGTCGAAGTGCTATATTTAGGTAAATTATAATTTCATCAACCAAATTATTGTAATGAATTATTCAATAGATCTATATTATAAAGAATAACTCCACGAAATTACCGTAAAAATCCATTCAAAAGCCCCTCTAATAAGGAACTGATTCGAAGATCCATTTAACAATGAATTCGATCGGCAAAAAGATATTTGATGAGATACGGGGCATTTGAGGGCGTAGGTTTGACTACAACGGCAATAAGAAAGGAGAAATCGCTTTTAAAAAAAGCGAGCATGTTGAATTGTTTGAGGAGTGTCAATCGGGAATTATGTGTTGTGCACGCCCCACCCACTACAGGACAACGATCGCATCGCCTCAATTCTGATTGTTGTCGCGATGATTTTCATATTGGCCACGATAATTCTGCCGAAAGAAAGTGTCGCTTTTTCACTCGATATTCATGTCCTCGGTCAATTTGTGAATGGTCGAAGCCCATTTATGTCCCATAATGTCGCCATCAGTTTTACTCATTTTTGCGTAATGGATGAAATTTGCGATTATTGCAGTTCTTTATGGTGGTGTTATCTGTCACGTGGTTGCACCTCTCGCGAGGGATTATCAAAGCATCGAAGGCTACTTGAGTGCAAACTGCTGAGATGCAGTACTCTTGTGGTTCAAAGACCCCGAGTAGTTTTTTTTTTCACTCTGCAATGTCTAGAGGTCATCTGCTAGAAGGGGACCTTTGTGTCCCATAAAATAAGATCTCATGTCTTGCTGCTCAAATATCGCGGGAGGGCGATTTATTTGCAGAGAGATATGCAATGTCTTTCATTTGAATGATATTTTCATCAACTAATGTTTTTTATTAGCATTGTTGTATTAATAATGCTAATAAAAAACTTTCTTTCTGTTGACCTTCATGTTTGCCGCTCACAAATACGAATGCAAAACGTTTGCGGACGTTCTTTCAACTTCAGAAAATAAATATGCTTCTTATTTCTCTCATATTTCACTAAGTTATGGTTCTATATTCGATTTAAATGAATGTTATCTGGCTCGCTCACAATTTCTAGTTTTTCGCCTTTTGGACTCAGCGTTAGCTTCAAGTAGCTAAGGTGGTTCTGCCCGCTTTGCTTTTAGCTTCGAGAATTGGCAGCTAGCGGTTTCGGGAAAATTTTTGAACGCTCATCATTCGATGGACAAATTAATATTTATTTACATAGAGAGCAATATGTTTTGCCTACCCACTGCATTTCCTTGCGATTGCGAGTACAGTAATTCTTCCAAAGGGGATAGGTGGTGAAAAGGGGAGGCAGAACATAGGAAAGAAAAGACGTACATAGGGGAATACAAGTGACTTATACGAGAATCCTTACACTAGAAGTACGTAGCACAGTAAGCAATTGCGAAAACGCAACAAACATTTTGTTGCGCAATATTTGAGGCGCTATTTATATCCCATAATTGAGTCAGCCAGTCTAAGGCCTGCTTGCATAAAATGGCCGCGGAACAAAGGTGATTATTTGCGGACGAAATTCGTTGTGGGATTTAAAGAGTGTCTCTAATACGGATCGTACTGTAGGTTACTGGTTGTCATAGCACCACTATTTTGGAATATCCCTTATTCAACTTCAATGTTGATGTTTACTCGCTTTCATTATCATCTCATCGATGGCGCATCTGATATTTTGATCCTTCTATGACTGTTCCACTATTTTTGCTTTCACTCCTCCGCTCGTTTTCTCGTTTCAACAATGTGCTACAGGGCGATATCCACCTGCCACGAAAGAGGAATACGCACCTCTGCTTATTGTGTTGTTAGGTTAAGATCGATTGAAAGTGATGTTCCTAGGGAAAATTCACTACATATCTACCAAGCGTTTTATCAGAGTTCCCACTTGCTATATTCTGCATTCCCCTATCCACCGTATCTGAACAGTGGAGGTTCCGATCCAGTTTCGCTGCTGTAATTTCTACGATTCGGGTTTGTTCAAGATGTCCCTAGAAATGCAATACATTGCTGCACGACAAATGCGTTGCAACATAAGAATGCCACAACATTGGTAACATTTCAAGTAAGTTGGAAGGAAATTACATCGCTATTGCAGCATCCGTTGTGGATATTCGATATAGATTTGATGACAATTCATTTCGATGATTACTCGACTGTTCCAATAGCGGAATCGAATTAGTTCTCACGAGTCATTTCCACTGCGATGCTATTGATGCACCGCAATGAACATACATTTGAATAGAGTGTCGCTGTGATCTCTCATGCCATGGATTCCTGCACATACGGTTCTCACTGAGTGCTATATTCCCACTTTCGCTCTTTTTTCAGTTGTGAGGTGGCGTCCCACTTTATTGTCGCAGCGCATAAGCGTTCGCCCCCCGAAATATTTGTCCCACATATGTTCTCCAATCTGTCACTTCCTCCCATTTCGATTTTTTACATGAGCGCATTTGTTAAAGTTATTGTTGCTTTGGTGTTTTGTTTTGATATGAGCAAACATTGCTCTCATATATGAGCATTACATTAATGTCAATTCACTGAGGTTTTTTGATTGATATGAGAACCCATTCTCTGGAAAGGTTCTTGATGGACTAGTCTGCTAGAGCATACTTCCTTCTACCTCTGAACTTTCGCTAGAAGAGGTAGTGCTCGACTCAGATCTGTCTTGATAATATTTCAGCATACCTTTCGAATAAAAATAATATCTTTCAGAGGTGATTCCTTCATTTTTGATTCTAAAAATGCGAATAAACGATCCGATCAGCCGAACTCATATCAACCCCTCTATTGTTATCTTTCCTTCTCATATAGCGCAGAAAAATTGGTTTCATCGTGCAGTATTTAAGTTTTGCGGTGTTATTCGTTCTTTCTTATAATTCTTGTCATTGAGTTTTCTCGACATGATTGTATTGGCAGTCAGCTGTCAGTCTTTGTTTATATCTTGCGAGCACTATTAGAAGAATGTGATCGGTTCATGCAAAGTATATACTGTACAACGAGTAAAAATGAAATGAAGGAGGGCCTGTATTTTGCAATTATGGTAACCATAATGATCTATGCGTTTCATCAGGTGAATTATCTGCATTTAAAGAGCAGTAAATGACTGAAAAGAGTTATTTTGTTTGCCTAAATCTGAATGTCCATTTTCAGGTGAGCGTATGTACCGAACGGTACGGCGATGAGGGAGTATGTGTGGGTGGTAATCGTTGTCGTTGGTATTATACTGCTTGCTACAATTATTATTTCATTGTGTATAGTATTCTACAAATCTAATCGTTTCCGTCGACCACGGTCTGTTGCCTCGGGTATGCGGGTACAACCGAGTACGGCCACGCCAATCACGGTGCTTGAAATGCCGAATCACTCACGTCTGAAAACTCCGAACCGTAAGTGGATTCGTATTTGGATGTAAATATTTGGTAAATAATCCAAGTAGCCTTAATTTGATGCTCTTCTTTGTTTTTAAGAAGAGCCGAAGAATATGAAATCAGATGATTGCATTCAGTGAGAAAGAAGTTTAATTACAACTACTTTTAATTATCAGTGCAACTGACAGCTCGTGAAAAGAGAAAATTCAATTTCTGCTTATTTGGGATGAAAATTCGCTCTGAAATGAATATTTTTTACGCAAATAGAAATGAACCCTGTATAACTAAGATGGAGGGGGGGGGGGGGNCTTCGAGAGGGAAGAAGAAGCGATTATGAGCTCTTCGATAGAATGAAAAAAATAAAATGAAATATAATAATTTCGTTAAAGTGATAGCATCTTCTGGATTGTTCAATGAAAAGAAGTGGCTTGACGTGAACATTGCTCTCTGAGGTGATATTTGGCTGAAATAATAAATGATGGTTGATAAGGTAGGAGAATTCAAACATTCAGAACAATTGGCACTTCAGTTCTGAAAAACTGAANACTGAAATAATAAATAAGTGATGGTTGATAAGGTAGGAGCATTCAAACTTTCAAAACAACTGGCACTTCAGTTCTGAAAAACTGAAGTCTGAAAGTGAGGATATAATTGAGATGCTCAAAAAGGTTCTATGGTCACTCGGGTCCAAGGAAATCTGATTTCACACAAAACTTTGATTTTTCGTATTTTTAGTTTATAAGTATAATATTTTTGTGGTTGCTTTGTCTATTTGACTATGTACTCAGAGCCGTATTTGTTATAACGATTCAGAGGAATTTTTGTGATGTTGATAAATACGCCTCACTTTCCACTGAAATTCCGGTCTTCATCCACCAGCCTTTTAGGACCACCACAATATGATCGTTCAGCTTTATCTGTTCCTCTTCCTCCCTAAATTCGACTCTCCATTAGGAGAGATCTCTCGTTATGCACTGAAGTGCAGTAGAGCATACCTGCCTCTCGTCAAATCCTTTAGCCTTAGCNCCTATGCTCACACGGGTCCAAAGAAGTGTGATTTCACACTGCAAAACTCGTTTGATTTTGCGTATTTTTGGTTAGTAAGTATAATATTTTTGCGGTTGCTTTGTCTATTTGACTATGCTCAGAGGAATTTTGTGAGAATTTTTGTGATGTTAGTAAATAGGCCTCACTTTCCACTGAAATTTCAATCCTCATCCACGAGCCTTTTAAGACCACCAAAATATGATCGTTCTACTCCACCTCTTGCTCTTCCTCCCTAAATTCGACTCTTCATTAGGAGAGACACTGAAGTGCAGTACAGAATAACTGACTCTCGTCAAATCCTTTAGCCTTAGCTGCACTGTTTCCCTATTCGAAACTATCAGACAAGCACATACAAAAGCACAACTCCGCCCACATACCCACAACGTGGCCATAGTGCACTCCGCTAGCGCCAATATGCAAAACTGCATAATGAGATGCGCCTAAAGGAACCGTTCATCTTCCCCACTTGAGCGCAGAGCAGTGCTGGGTCGTCTTGCATTTATGCTTCTCTGAAAATTTCATTCCCATTCCTTCGTTGCAGGTGAGCAAGCTAGCTGTCTACTGTTTAGCGGTCCTAGAATGGGTCTTACGAAGACAATTTAAATATGCAAGCGAATTTAATACGGAGTCTGACTCCCCAGATTGAGCCAGCACTAGCGCATATTGAGTAGCACTGTAAAGTAAATTTTGCGGAGCTCATTTCGTTGAATGCTTCCCCTCATTGCCATATGTTTATCAAATGTAGAGATGATGAGGTTAAATTTTTATCGTTTTTTTGTAGACATAAAAAATGGTACACGAAGTCGAAATTCGGCGCCGTCGATTGTAGTGCTGTCCAAAAATGGTTCAATGGAGAGGGGCGTATTTACCGGGATACATGAAAAGAACTGGGCTACGCGTTCGGCGTCGTCACCATCCACATCAGGTAACTTAGTGACCGTTTGGGAATATGTGATTTGTGCATGCAGCGTTACCATCGAATACGGCTATAAGAAACTATAAACGCTTCGCAAACACAAGGCAGTGTGTTCGACTCTGCATTCAAGAACAAGTTTTACTGGCTGTGCGATATTGTCGGATTTGAGAGTGTGGAAACTCATAAACTTTTATATAAATTAATACAAGTTTCTTTCATATTCTGTTAGTCCATAGTTGCGAGGTCATAAGAAGCATTGTGTTATTAAAAGTCAGGTGGAATGTTCATGCTGTTTCATAGCTTTAAATTCTGATCTACTCTCGTTTCTTTTTCTCTCAGAAGAGCGGACGCAGATGAGTTCACACAATCCACGCAGTAAACGAAGTGCCGAATTCGTGGATCGTGATCCCATATCGGCTGAGTCGAAGTCGGACTATTTGGATCCGCTCGACTTCGGCTCACTTCATCAAGTCTATTGTGAATCTCAGGTTTCTTCTGAGAAGAAGCGGCCACAGTTTAGCAGTATCGAGTGCATATATCGGGAAGACCATCGATATTTACATAACGATGACTTCGTTTGACAGCTAATTTTTTGGTAAATTTATATGAGCACAACGAAGAGTATTTTTGTGAGTCTACCTTGAATTTCGATAGGCAGTCAAGATTTGTGGATGCGCTCACTAGGCCTTGGATATACTTATCAAAGGTCACACTCATTGTCACCCTAGCATAGAGGTTTTCAGCCAGGCGATGTAGATAGTTGGAAGCGAATGCATTCGATTCAGCGACTGTAGTAGCAAAATACGTAAAAATTTAGCGATAAATCGGTGAAGCGCTAATTTCATCTGCCACATTGCAACAACCACTGGAATAATAATTATTAATGTCACAAAGCAGTTACTTATTACCGTCACCGGAGTGGTAAACTGTAAAGATTAGTCGTTGCTTTAAGCAGCATAGGGCTATTCCGAAAGAACATCTGCCTTCCCAGGTCGGATTTGGATCGTAAAGAACATGTCGCTTTAGTTGTCATTCACTTTGATCGGTGATAATGACCCAACATTCAATTTCAAAAAAGATGCGCGAAATCGGGTAGCCTAGGGAATTGCTGCATCTGCGATTCACTGCAAGGCGTAGGAAAGCGCATCACGATGTGACATTCAATATGTATTCCACAGGTCAGGCGAGGTACAGCCTTTATCGGCGAGGTTGTAATCTGTTAATAGCGGAGCGTATGGAAGTCTGCTGCACTTCTTAGCGTTTACTATTCATTTGAGTTGTCTACGAAGTGCTTCCACCGAATTGGCTCAAAAGAATGAGGCCTAAGGGATTATCCATCATTCTCCACGTAAGATATGGCATCATCTCATCAATTGGCTAGATATAATAACAAAAATCATTCACTATTCTAATTAAATGTTACCTCAATTGCTTTTATCCACGAACGGTCACGCATAAACAGTGTAAACAATTTCACATATTGTACAATAATGTTGATGGAAATGCAGTGTTCGTTTTGTGTGCAGATGTGTTATGTGGGAATTTATCGTCGTCTAGGTGTGTGATGACGTCATCGACTGCTTAGAATATATTTCTGTTTTTGCATATCAGAACTTTGAAAAGTATGTGAGAAAATTGGCGAATAAACGTTTCACGACTCGTTTTCCTTTTTCCTTGAAGGACAGCTTTGATAGATTAACTTTGGCACAGTTAACCAATGAAAACTCTTTTCAACACATCGATAACATCGTTGGACAAAGGGAACGTAAGTAAAGCTTCGTAACATGAGATACGGATGAATCTGAGGGAATGTGCTGTTGGAAATATTCGTTTCAAATGTGTTGTGCTTAAAAGAATTTCAAAGGGCATTACTGTCATTACATCTTCGAAATAGTTCATTTCGAAGAGATTCTGTTGTTACTGTTTAGGACCAATTGCCCAACTACGCCGAGGAATTAAATTTGCACTAGCAATGCCCCTTATCGGTGGTCTAAGAGATGAAACCATCGCCAATGCAAAAATGCTTCACTTTCACCAGTTTGAACACGTGTGTTGTGCTACGAATTTTACAACGTCTTTGCATAGAGGTAATGCCATCTGTTGAGCATTGTGATTCAGGAGCCGNNNGCCTTTCTGTGATCCCAAAGATTGGCGATTTTTCGAGACTGTAATCTCAATTGACAAGAAGTAGTTGATCAAGTTTGATTGCTCGTTCCAGTTTACTTCCTCAAAGGAAATTCGTTGCTTTGTTACACGAGACATATCCACTCACTTTGGCACTTCAAATTTAATTGTCATTGGCAGTGTTTGCATCATAAAAGCAATGCACTCANGTCATAAAAGCAATGCACTCAGTTGTTTTGCGTCGATTTCCGCCAAACAAATCATCATCAATGGTGTTTGGTTGCTTCGAAGCAATTGTCTTTGGTGGATTTATTTGAGGCATCGCCGGCGTTCAGATTCCCAGAAAGAACTTCTGATAACAGACATCGGTTGGTGCAGAACTTCATATAGAGACATTGATGCCTATTTGATCGCTCACCGGTCCCGTTTCAACCTTCGCCTTCACGTTCTTTAATACCAGAAGTTATATGTCTAAAGGTCGATGCATTTTCAAGCACTTGTATGATGAAATCCAACTTGAGCAAATTAGGCGTCTATTCCCAAAATACGAATAGGACGAAATATGAAGTCATTGAGTGGCCTTTTAACAAATCACTTTTATTAGTTATTCGCCACAACCTGTGCTGCCATCATAAGAAAAATGCTCTTATTAGTGTCTCGAATGCTAAAATCCACGAATATTTCATTCTATTATCCAGAAATTGCTGAAATCGTTTCACAATAGTATACGATGTGAGCTGGGAGAACGTGCGTTGATCTTGTAGAAGCGCTTTGATAACCGAGACAGTTGCATAATGTGTCTATAACTGTGTTACCACTTTCTTAGCAATGAACGAATAAGTCCTCCCAGAATAAGTCACATAAGTGAAGAAGGTTCGCCAATCAGAGGGCGATGCATCCGGGTTGTTTTTTATTCCACTCATTTATCATACTTTCGAGTCTGTTGGAACCTTTCTTTATCAGTTTGGTACGGAATTTGGAAGTTTGAATGCATTAGTGCATTTTTTTGCCTTTTGGTTGCAGCTTATCAAACACATATTGCTTTGCCGAGGCTGCTTTGCCAACCATCTAGCTTCTTCCTTCTTGCTGAGAACAATGCTATCGAAATGAGCAGTGAAAGTTAGAAAAACAAATGATGTTGCTTGCACTGCGTAAGTCGGAATTCAGCNGTAACAAATGACGTTGCTTGCACTGCGTAAGTCGGAATTCAACGCCCTGAGCCGTCGAATGCTTCATCCTGTGGTAATGCCATATTTGGAATGCAAACTCCTTTCCGTGTCATATTTAAGTTCATTACGCACTATAAGTGAATTTCTTGTAGCAAGTATTTTGCCAAAGATGTGAGCTATACATTGGAAAGCCGAAGCGCAACACGGGACCGAGAAGCATGGATGAGAGGCTGTTCTGGTGCATAATCTGAGCAATAATGTCCACATAAGTGACCTTTAAAGGTGACGGGAACAATGATAGAATTTACGGCTGTTGGCGAAACTTTCCATTCGAGAACGCCTACACTGCTCCCACTTTGCCCTCCCCTTAAACTGTTCTTTGCGTTTGTCGATTCTGAAGAGCGATGATTGAGTTGTGGGAAATAAGGGTGGAGGAATGAATAAGAAGCAATAGACTCACAAGCGCTTACTGCATATTGGTGCCCCTATGAACAAATCGAGTTCGGCGGAAGTTTGTTTTATGTGTGCACTGTTTGCTCGTCACTGAAGAAAAGTGGGTGGTGCCATGCGTTAGTTGCATGTGTGTCATTCTACGCAAACGGTGAACCTATGTGAGTGCTATCGTTGCACCTGATCGATACCTGCTGTACTAAGGCTTCACGATAATGTCCTATTATCCACAAACGAGTAACCCTCAGCTGCCAACCCCTCAGGTATTCTCTTTTTTCGTTCATTTTATTTCATTTTAGTGATACTTTCTTTGGCACTTTAATAATTCATTTAAGGAATGAAATGTCAGATATTCTTATTCACCTTTGCAAATATGCATATGCGAAACGTCTTATATCAACACCTTTTTTGTGGATGTGTTTATAAGTCTGCGAATGTTTTCAGCCTCATCGCCATTGCAGTTAAAATTAGGTAATTTAATGAGCGTAATTTATAGCATAAGATGACGCTCTGTGCGTTGATTGATCAGCTTCCAAAGAAGCTGTAAGCATAGGGAAGGTGACAAAAAATTTAAACACATTTTCCAACTGATGAGATTTTTATTTTACATTGATTGAGATTTGTAAAAATTTGTGCAATAGATCGGGTGGAGCAAAATATGCAGACATTACATTGCATATTCGTGAGACATGAAACAAGCTGCTCATCTGAGTGGACATCGCATCCTTACTTATGACGTGCTTCTCCATTTCATCGAAATAGAAAAATTCCACTTTCTCTTAAAACGTTTATGCATATGTGAACTGATTTTTTCCTTCAAAAAATATTAAACGTTGATTGATTATCATATCAGTTTTTGCACCATTTACTTATTCTTTTACTAACTTTAATACAAAGACCGTATCCAACAGTGATGCTTACAAATGCTAAGATTTGCACCCAAGAAATTTCTTATTGTTGCCGATGCTCTAAACACCTGAACTTATAACGTTCATTAAACTCATGTCGAATCTCTGAGGCTACATGAGGGAATGAATATTTGCAATTATTCCTTCATCCATTCTAGATGAGATGATCTTTGCGGATAGAAATTTGCAGGCAACTTTCAGCTTTCATTTACTGCTCATAAATGACATGAAAGTAATGATTTGCATTATTTTTGATCAATGAATAGATCCAATGTGCACCATTAATCAAAAATATGTACAACCTATTGGATGATGCGATTGTGCTCTACAGTTATGAGCGTCCGCCAATTTGCAGGGGCAGTACACAGTACAACAACAGCCTGCTCCATATCCGCAAGGACAACTTCCAATGCAAGGTGCTTTTTATCCACAGAGTGGGTACGGATATCCCCAGCAAGGCGGTTATTCCTATCCGGCTCCCTCCGGCTACTACCAGCAACCGGCACCTCCACCTCAGTAAGTATTGTGATGTAGTAATGCCGACATTAACGAACTCACTAGTGAAGAATGCGCTATTGCAGAGCGCTAATTGATACGATGGAGCTGCAGGAAATGGAATGTTACATGATTGCTGCAGCTTCACAGTAGAGGTTGTTTTTGGACGTTCGAAGGATCGACTCCAATCTGACGGAGGGTTTTATTTTTCGAGAAAAGTTGCCTCATAGGGTTTTCCAGCTGTTACTAATCATATTCTTGCTGAACTTTATTTCTCTTAGTGTCTCTGCGGTGACACAGTTACATCTGCACTAAGCGCATTGCTCTCAAACCTTTTGCTCGAGAAGTTAGCAATTGAAGCGACTCGTCGCTGTGTTCGAAGAACATCTCAGTTGCTCATATACATTTTAATGGCGAAATTAGAGTCCAAACTAAACGTATAAATTTTATTTCCGTTGTTTTAAATGCCGTTGGGCCGTTGTGCAAATACAGGATAGACTAGGGAATTATCACTTCCAGAGAGAGACGAAGGCCAACTGCCGATGACTACAATTGTTGCTTGGTGTCGTTACTGGCGTTATGCTGTGGTTGGCTCATCGGTGACTGTCTTGACACGAATTGTTGTTGTTGTTTCATTCCCATCCCTCTACCAAGGTTTCGATAATATCTGTCCAGTGTCGTTCTCTATCTCGACCCATCGAAGCTGTCAAAAATGTGTCGACAAGGCAGGAAATTGCTCTACGTGACTAAAAATTGGTTGAATTGACCCAACCGCTTGTTTGTGTTCAGATTGTATCACATGTGTGACGTTTGGTTATGAGTCACGGAAAGACAAATGAGGCAACACGGCAGATGTGTTGATGCAACATGTGCTGGTGCGGTGCCGCCTTCCACATCAACCGTTTGCAGAAACAATAAAACATGCTCAATGGGGCGCCTGTCTATTGATATAACAAACTTTCCGCAAGAGGATTAGTCTTTTGCAATTTAGCTGCTGCAGAATGAAGTTCCGACTGGTTGAAAACGTACACAAATTCACGGAAGGCCATGAAACGATTTAGCAAACCAGTTCCGAGCTGATCCGTCGCTTTTGACAGAGTCAAAGATCACTGAACGCATCCGCACGCAGTCGTTAAAATATTTTGCAAACGCAAATTTGCAGTGGCGTAAATATAGGCCAACATGGCCAGGGATTTGATAGCGGTGACAATTCGCACAATTTTCTTGAAAATTCAGATTAGCGCCTAACTTTTGATGCAAAAGGTTTTGCACTTGCTCGTGGCTGTCACGTTTTGATATGGCGCGGTAGCGAAGAAAATGAGAAATGCCGACTTCGAGAGAGCTCTTCCGTTGTTTTCTTACATCGTGGCAAGCAATTCCTGACAAATGTTCTTGGCCCACTGCTGGATTCTCTTTCGCTTCATGGCCAAATCTTACTTTACCTGGGGCAAATGACACAAAATGCTGCATTTTCGCTGACCCATTTTGGTCATGCAGATCTATTTTCAACACTTCCTGTCGGCCTTGAATTTATTCCCTTTTAATATCCAACCAGTGGAAAGCAGCTTTCAGCAGCATTTATTATATGATCCTACAAGATAACATTTATGGGATATATATAATTCCGAATAGTCACTCTCAAGTTACTTCAACACTGTTTCCACCCAAAACGCCTTTGAAATAAGTACAATTGCATGGCAGGGGTCGCAGGGGGGAGGGAGGGAGGGGGAGGGAAGGGGAATGTTGACACGGCTTGTCAAAAGCAGTGATAAAACGCCTTATAATGTAAAAAATAAAAGTCGCAATGTTTTTGTGAATTAAATATTTGAAATGACAGCTGGAATGCTTATTGATCAACCTGAAGCGGCAGAACCACGATGAGGTCCATGACGCGACAACTCCAGCTGTGAAGAAGAGACACGAGGGTTTATCGCCCGCTAAGAGATGAGGTTGGTTATTGTCCTCTGAAGACGCCCTTCTTGTCATATGTCGGCCAGAAAAGAGAACCGGGGAGGGAGGTAGGGGCATCATTCCCTCCTCCCCACCTGTTTGTGAAAAAAAATAAAGCATCCACTGACAATTCACTTAATAAAACCCCCATAAATGCGAAAATCTGTCACAAGTCGGGTTTCTTCAAACGTTAGCCGAACCCTCTTACATGAGGATTCTCGAAGAATTATCGAGTTTTAGCATCAGTCGCCTCCCCCGACAACTGTTACTTTACGAACGTGGTACGGAGAAGGCAAGCCCTATCCATTTTAAAGCAGGAAAAATGGCCGCAGAAATGGGAACTCTTCGGCGTTGGGGATTTTCTTTGACCGCTTTGAACCTCTGAATTCCAAAAATCGGTTCACCTTTCCTTCGAAATACACCACACTGCTCAGTTGAGACCTTTCGAAATGCCATCAATCATTCGCTTCGCCAAGCAATGCGTACTATCCTTCACTGCTGATATATGCTGTTTGTTTTGATGCTATGTATGTGTTCATCGTTTCATTCGTGTTCTCTGTTGGATTGATTTGCATATCACATGTAAGGGAAATTGCAATCCACTGAAAACAATGATTTAATGAACGCATCCAACAATGGCCTTATTTCTTAGCAAAGAACAACAGCAACGCAGTCACGAACCCATCAATATCTGTGATTTTTCATCATTATTCAATGACTTCTTCCCCAATGAACTAATTTCTATGCACCTACTTAGATAACCTAATTTCATTCAAATCTTTCAACAATATTCTTGAGAATTGGAATTAAATTAGTAAAAAAAAAGTTGGTGAGATCCAAATTTGTTGTGGAAACGTCGTTCAAATTTTGTACGAGAAAGTGATGTGTACAAAAAGTTATATTAAAAAGTGGAGAATCGAGCATAATCGTTAATAAAAGAAAGTTCTCTAATGAGCTATACATCACTATAGCGATACAGATGCCGACAATCAACTTTATAGGAGCCCTTCGATGACTGAATGACTGCATATCTCACAGCTCCTCTTTCAGAAAAACGATTGTGGTGAAAAGTTTCCTCACTGCTGAAAGAAACTCTGATATGCGAACATTCAGCACCATCTTCTCAAAGTGGAACTCTGTTCTCTTCGAATCATTTTTCATTCGCAAATAAAACAAATATTCCCCANTCATTCACAAATAAAACAAATATTCCCCAAAAAGCAATGCAAAAACAACTCACTTCACTTCTAGTCATCACATAACCGATGATCAAAACAAAAATAACCTCATCATATCTATGAAAATATCAAACCATTTCATTTTTCACTTAAAACATTATCTAATTAATTTTCAGCGGAATTCATCGTGACAATCGCGCAGTCGAAACGAATTCCCACGAAAACAATCAATCTAAACCTCGATAAGCAGAATTCCCAGCAGAAAAAGAGCATAGATAGTGCATATGTGGATGAGATCAACTCATGCAATTCGGTAGATCAGATGTAGACCTGAATCTGTTTCCACAATGTCGCTCAACTCACCCACCTGCAAAATGTCGAAAACCTGAGTACATAAGCAACAAATAAACAAACGCGATGAGCGTTACTCATTTATCGCCGTCTCATCAATCTCTCAGTGGTGACGGTCCGAAACATCATTCATCACATCGTTCGAAGGAATATAAAAGGATCGCTATCATTACCCTCCAAGACCTACTCATTCTGAATGCGCAAAACACCGCTTTTCCCATCTCATTCATGCCGGTTAAGCATCACATAGGCACTTTACAAATGTAAAACACTTCGACATCATAGTTTAGCACATTTTCCACACTCCCCAACACTGCGACTCT
Organism: Toxascaris leonina; assembly: GCA_022844705.1. NCBI lineage: Eukaryota > Metazoa > Nematoda > Chromadorea > Rhabditida > Ascarididae > Toxascaris > Toxascaris leonina. Next base: position 14,565 of record JAARMF010002838.1, read on the forward strand.
CAAAATATTGCATTCTCTATGTTTGCAGAGGCTAAGGTAATGAAGACTGCAGTAAGTGTAAAACTCTTTACAGTTATTTCACCCAGCAATTCTAAGATCTATCCCCAATATGACATTGGTTCGTGCAGGGCGCTTCCGAAGACGAGACAGTGGTTGGCCGTGGCTATCACGAAATGACAAATCATCGACATAACAACCATCGCATCACCTCATCTATGATGTGCTCCCGCCCTTCAGCCCACTAGAGCTCTCTACACGCTTTGCATCAGCTATATCTGCTTATCAATATTAAAAGAAACTTGAAATTTAAGTATAGTCGTATTGAATTAAAGGATGATCAGCTAACCTTGAGCGCAAACGCTGCATCTTCAAATGGTTTCTGCATCTGTCGACGTTTAAACATGCCCAGGTCACCACCACGCTTCGCCGATGAACAGTCACTGAATTCCTTGGCCAACTCTTTGAACTTTGCCTTCATATCCGCTGCTTCCTCCAGCTGCTTCTTATAACCTAAAAGGCAAAGCCTAGCGACTCGAATCTGACAGTTGGACAAATGCAAAAGCAGGTAAGTATGGCGTGATCGATATTAAGTCATTCTTCGCTTGCCAGTTGACACATTTGGTGCTCGAGGACAAAACGAGAAACGGGAAGCAAAAAGCTGAACTATGATGTCATATGCAACCATTTGCCCTTAGAAGCACATCTCGCGCCACATGATTCCCACTTCAAAAAAGACTGTATTACATAAAGGGACTTATATGATTCCGTAATCGAGTTAAAATTCCCCAACAACTGCCCCGTTAAGAAACATTCTGACGTATTATTCAGTTGGTTGTGTCACGTTGACGATAGTGTGGATAATGCAAATTAGGATTGTGGGCAATGTTGTCGTCTCCAATCGCCTAATTACAACGAAGCGCCGATGAATATGCTCCTTCGAATATATAGCCGACAATCGAAATATTGCATAAAATTGATGTTATTCATAAAGTGTACACAGCTATGAGGTTTCTCTTCGTGGAAACAGATAGTTAATTTCCTAAGTTAAGGCTCATATATATAAGCAGAAACCTATTTGAGAAGACCTCAGGAAGACCAAACACTAATGCTACTTCTCATACGCAAAGAGTGAAGGTTTCCAATAGAAACGAGTGATTATATGCTAACGCTACCTCGTAGCACACTCATAGTTAAATCTGACTTTCTGAGTATCACGACTCGAAACTACCATACTTAGCTTATCAGATGGTCAACAACACCAACCTGTAAGGATATTGCGAGCCTCTTCCTTTGTACGCGTAATAACATCAGAACGCCACGATGAAGGTCGACGAGAAGCGGCATGCTTCACGAGCAGATGGGCACATTGCACCTACAAACATTCAACTCTTCACTTGCTTCAGTGATCACTTAATAGGTAATTACTGAAAGGTCTGTGTTGAGAACACCAAAACGCTCCACAGAGAGAAGACTGTATTCAACAGACAGATAAACAAAGTCACACTCAACAAACAACAAACTTTAACTGATCTCCTCAACTGATTTCGATACCCTCGAAAGATGATGCCAAATGATAAAATATTCCTCCATTCAAAAGCCGACTTCTAGCGAGTCGAATATTGCGCAGTGACTCGATAGTGGAATCTTTGAGCTCCAAATCGGAAACGCTGCAGTCAATTCACAGCATTTCTTCTATATGCGGCCATAGTCGAAAGAAAAGGGGTCGAGCAATTTAATGTCTCTGAGTGCAGTTCATGTTCTTATATTCGGCCATATTTTAGTGTTCGATTGGCAGATTGCATTCTTAAATAACACTGCCTCCTCAAGTTTTCATTTCCTATTTTATGCTTCCCGTCTATAAGTGGATCGGTTGAACGACTAGCCGAGTGTAGCCGAGTAATGCAAGCGCTCTTTCCCTATTAGAATAGCCGAGTAAACGCATGAGACGGTGAGAGTTTGGTGAATCCGTACATAAACAAAGGTGTGAATTTACCGCCGTCAATTCAGCTTGAGCCGGATCGGCAGGTTTCGTTGGTCGCTCCCATTGACTACGACCCGTGTAGACATTGAAGTAATAATACTGATCTGAAAAGGTATAATTGCGATAAAAACAAATGCGGCAATATTACTTTCAACGATATCGGTGTGATGCATATCAAGTTAACGCATGAACGGCATAACGACTAAGAGGGAAATTTCAGGAAACGTCGGAAAGTGAAAAGGTACAGTGACACTGCATCCCACAATTAGCATTGCTTCCTCATTGTTCATATTAGTGACACAGAAACCCAACCAAAAAATCCATTGCCCACTTCTCTTCTATCAGAAGGGAAAAGAGCCTTTCGATAAGCACAGATTATGGTGCGAAATTTCTTTTTTGAATTACGTTTATGAAATCGCCTCAAATATCTCTCGTGAGACTACTCAAAACACTGCTTCCCCGCCCTTGCCCAAGACAGGAATCGAACCTGTGTCGCCACGGCCACAACGTGGAGTACTAACCACTATACTACTTGGGCCACTGCACCCTTCGCTTCTTATGCAACAAGAGCTCACTCACTATTCGTGCGACTCATCCTCTTCTCCCATCCTTTCGGCAGTTCTGGCTGCTGTTCCTCGTCATCCTCACGATCACCTTCCTCAGCACGGCTCTTCTTCCTCTCGGGTTCATCTGATGACGACATCAAGCACTCGTGAACAAAGAATCCTGCCCTTGACCTCCAAAAACAAACCTGAGGCGTCGACATCATCAGTTCAGCAAACGACACAACACAAATCGTTTGAACTAGAAGCAAACGGTTAAACACTCATAATGGTAAGGTGTTAAAGCAGCAAGCAAGTCGATAACTAACCTAAAATTAATGGTCCATGTCACGTCCACTGCGTTCTAATATTCTAGCTTCAATGGTCTTTGTGTCTGAACAATTGAACAGATGGACACACAGACACATACATACGCAGCACTGATAGAGTGCCCCTTCCATAAAGCTGGTGGACAGTTGACGAGGGTATTACGCCATATTCAAGATAAGAAAGAACTTTGTGGGGCAAAGTTGTGAGGGTATGGAGACATTTTTCGACAATGAATTTGGGCAGAAATTTTGATCATTAATGGGAGTCGGCAGGTACGACGGGTTGGTATGAGATGCAATTTTGATGGGTCACTTGAAACAGCAACTCGCTGCACCGACTGCCAACAAATGTGGCAATATCGCATCCACAAAATATTCATTGATCTTCTGCAATTTGGCCAATGCACAGTGAAATCCCATCTGCCCCCAATATACATGTAAATGACCGCAGGTGGAATGATCAACCTCAGTGAACAGGACAGTAAGACTGTGTTACCTAACAGGTTCAGCTTCAGTCGCCCTCCATCCCAAAATACGGAAAAACAGATAGGTAAACAAATATACATGCATATACAAAGCCATAATGTTGCCATAATCAACTTCGCGAATATGCATCAAAGTCTACTGCAATCTGTATACATGTTGCAGTGTTACTCTCACCCCCTCCTCCTCTCCCAAATAACGGGAAACTCCTCCAACACCACTTCCACCCCCTCTTATTAGGAAGGAAGTCGACGCTGGAATGGGCTGAAATACAAATGACCGAAAGGCGATCCCATTCCATCACAGCACTTACTACACACCCGCTCGATCAACACGTAACACCATGCACTTCAGAGTTCAGAGCAGTCACAAACATTCCTCCTCACATGAAACCACAAGCAAAATTCCAGCAGACATGCACATTGCTCATATTCTGCATGCCATAACTTGTAATAATTTTCTGAAGTCTTCCGTCACATTTCACCGAATTTTGTGCAGACCACTACAAACCTTTAAGATGCTTTCGTCCTCAACTTCTTGCCTACCTGTAAAACAACCTTCACGTCTTATTCCTTGCACAGAAACATCCTCTCCAGTAAATCGGTATTTATGGCGACTTCTCTTCATGCTTCATCACAAATGTTGGCTGTTTTCCTTTCGGAATTGCAATCAACAAGGGTGAATTATCGAATGGAAGTGTGAAGGTGATATGATGACAAAGGTGATCGATGTGTCGAATTCAATGAAATGAGGTATATGGAGTGAGCAAACGCACAGGCAATGTCAACTCTCGCATAAGCCAAAAACAACACAACAGTGATATTTATTCCATCAAAGACACCTCTTCATCTGATGGAGGCAATATGAAGATGACTCGTTGTCACAAAACACCACTACATCAACATAAACGAAGCGACCTCCCTCAATTCTCTCCCCTCGTCAACACCTTTCTCTTATATACAATCCATTCCATCTGTCTATGAAACCAATCACTGCCCTTACAAATGCCGTACGCCAGGGGGACATAACAGGCAATGACCATGGTTCCATAATAAATGGCAATGAAATATTTAAATAGAATGAACCTAGAGATCATGTGCGGCCTTAGCGATAATCAAAGAATTAAGTTTGCCCAACTGATAATGCGTTCTTTGCGGCCACAGGCCGACCGGTTAAATGAATGACCAAAATCACAGTATCAGTTCTACCTCTACCTAAGATTGAACTACGCCTAAACAACAGTTCTGGATGGGTTGAACAATAGTACAGAAGAGCACATCCATGCTACTCATGAAGCATGTATTGAAGCTTACCTAGCACTCCGTTACCATAAATATTCAAACAATCCGAGACAGCGTTTATGCAAACAAATAATCGCCATGTGAAGATGACATAAAACTCATTAAAAACCTTCTCGAGGTTCGCTTTATAAAGCTAAAGCATTCACCGATAACGAATCACCCCGCGGCATTAAATCAATGCACCTTCACGCATAAGTTTCCTCGAGTTTCTCCAACTTCAGCAGTCTTCTCATATCGAATTTGCGCATATTGATCGACGTATATGCACCATCGAATATTCTCTCCGCAAATCCCCTCCCTGCAGCGAGTGAATGCTGCACCCCACGGTTGCCGAAGCCACACATGATGTGCATGTTCGTATAGAGGAGATGCTCGCCGATAATCGGTGAGTTATCAAATGTGTTCACATCCTCATAGCCAGCCCACGCGTTCTTGATCTACAACATTTCTTGACAAATAATAACACATCGCAAAATAACATTCACTTATCTAATATACTCGTAAACAAATTTTGATATGTCCTTCTACACACCAAGATTTTCGATGTTTCATCTCGTCGGCTCATCAGAACGTCCCCCCCCCCCCCC
>JAARMF010002839.1:0-13948 GCA_022844705.1 Toxascaris leonina
GGTAAGGTGCATGAAAATTTTTCTGTTGCCTTTATTACGGGAGCATGAGAACACCGTGGATGTACTTTTGCTGCGAAGATGATGTTTCGTGGTTCAATGCTGGCCTATGGCTTCGTCAGTGCACCTTCTGCTGGAATGGTTATTTTCGCTGAAGAATTGCTTCGGAGTAGTGCCTAACCCAATGAGCGTTTTGTTCGCCTCGCTATATCGGCTCTTTTCTGCAGCGAACTATCTTCTGTCGGCGATTTTCGATGGGTGTTGGTGCAGGTGTTTGAGTTTGTGCCGCCAGTCTTGCTGTAGTTTTACCTCGTTACTCCCCCGTCCCCAAAAATGGCGTTTTTGATTTTGGTGTAGTGTGCAAAATAGGACATGCTGTTAAATCGTATTTCAAGCTGACCCACCAATTTCGGGAGGAGCTGTGGACATTTGGGGGTGACAGTGCGGTGCATATTTCACTCTGTGGTTTATATGAGAAGCGAATTTTCAGAAGGCCTATGCGAGCGAGCGAATCAGCTAAAATGTGAAGGCACCACCCTGCATATTCGATTTTTTTTCTTCGCTAACTTGTAAAACTGTTGGTTGGATGAACAGAAAGCAAAGTCCTGTACCGGATCCGTTCATCTGACATGCTTCTCCATTGTTCAGAATATTCAGATGTAATGCATTCACGTAATATCTCGACACATTGCGCCGCATGTTATCACTTGTTGACAAGGCGCATCACGCAGTGTAATCCGATGAGTGAGATTGATGCAGTGTGTGTTGCAGCATGCTTTTCAGTTTGTTTAGCGATATCTTTATTATGACGATTCCGCTATTATCGAAGGGCGGAAGCGGAAAATTTGAGGCTTCCGCAGTACGCAAGTGATCTCCTCATGCGTTCCTAATGTTCAGAGATCCGAATGAGCCACGCAGAGGAAAGTGCCGTTGGAGCAGGCGTGAGGTGACGTTTCATAAGCGGAGAGCTGGTCTTCTCGATTTGAAACTTCACGTCCTCTACAAAACAACAACTACAAGATGGGATCGTCGCGCTGCTTGTCATCATGACAAGTAGGATTTCAATACTCACGGAATGTGTGATGCGGCGTTGTGTGAGTCTAAATCAGTTCCAACTCTCAAGATTGGTCATCTCGCTTTTTTCTGCTTTATGTCGGCAATCCCAGTTGACCAATTGCGTAATTTGCAGTTCTGTGAAATTGGTACTTTTCAGTATAACCATCAAAACTTATGATAATTAACTGCTTGTATAACCAGAGAGCCTGGCAGATTCAAGAAATGAATGCTTTCATTTCGTTTTTTCTTTGAAAGTTAATTGTAAGCGGAAGGCGTAATTGATTTAGTCCAACAAAGGGTTTGATCGTTCAGCCAATGTTGAGGCTTCTTTTCAGGAAATTGGCACAGAAAGAATGGGAATTGAAAAAGACGTTTATACGGAAGAGTGATGATGCGAAGGAGCTTGAAAGTAGAGAGGAATATGAACTTCCGAGCAGATTCTATTTTGATGAGGGAAGCAGAGTTATATCTCTTTCGGAGAATGATGAACGGTATGTTTTCAACGTAACTGCTGTTCCGTTATCGACTTTCATTGTCGGTGATTCTCGAAGAAGGCGATCATCACGTCGTAATGTGAGTTTCGACAGGTTATTGCACTTCTATTCCTTATGAGTGAAATCAAACTAAAAGTGTAAAAAAATAAGAAGGATTGGAACGAACGCAACTGTGGGTGAACGTTTTTTTGCAACCACCGAATGGTGTCCGCAGATGAGATTCTGCTACGTTTCCTCTTCTTCCTCCCATAAATTGGTAATAATCTTTATGCGTGCAACGTACAAATTTTCGAGGTTCAGAAACTCCGAGAATTCCCTTCGGGCCCTCATTGATTTCCTTATTAAGGTGATCAGTTATGTTCTCAGATGTATTCTTCGATGGTAGTCTTGGAGCTGCGTTTCGGAAGAGTTTCGTGATATTGTGATCTAAAGCTTAGCTTTATTATCTTAAGTACTTAATTAAAATTGTGCTATATGATTGCTGTAGCCGTATACATATATACTGCTTACACCGATTTCCGTGTTTTGAAGTTGTTGAATATGGGATTATCTCTATAATCTCACATTGTTCTTATCTATTGCTTCATTCCTTCTTCTATTTTCTGTTCCATAATACTTTCCGTCATTGTTTTCCTCGGTGATTACGGTTTGCATATTTCAGCCTGGCAAGAGACTATTGTCGAAACAGCTTTCTGCGGATTACATCCGTTGGTATTATACTTCACCATCTTCAGAGATGAGGCAGTCAGAGAATGCTATAATTGCATCAACTGCACAACCAAGTTGCGACAACCTGAAATGTTCTAGCGAAGATGTGATTAATGATCAGGTTGAACCACTACCATCATTCGTCACATCGTTTCCTCTGGACACTTCCCTGCATGACTACGTGATGAAGCGATTTCCACTGGCCCGTAAGATTGGAAGACTTTTGCCAGAAGCATATATTGCCGAGATTACTGGAGAGAATCTTCCAGAAATTGCCGGTTCGGACACTGGATTCGACTGCTTCGTCGTATTTCGGTTGGTGGACAATCAGAAGCTTTCCCACTCTGTCAGGTGCATTGATTTCCTTCTTTTCCGTTTAATTATCATTCATTTCCTAACTTTTTCTTCTTACGCAGTCTTAACTTTGCTAGCGTCTCGAAAGGGTAGCAGCTGAAATGGTTCCTAAGCGATCCGGTTACTATCCTCAAGATTGTATTAAGGACTCGTAATTGAGTCGCCACACTAATGTTGACGGTGACTTGCTCTAGGGTGGTACTTAAGGAGTGATTGCGATGTAGCAAGTGTTGATCACTTCCTTCGAATTCTGAAACCACATGTTCTGAAATTTCAATACCTGACCGATTAGATTTGGTGGATTTTACGATGCTGTTCATGTGGATGGGTATGTTATGAATTGTGTTTCAAAACGGTTCATCTTGAGTTATCACTTTCTGAATCACTTAACTTTGCTTTCACCTCGCCTCACCAACTTCAGATTTCATTCCACTGTCGGAAGTGACCGTGCACAAAAATTCTGCCACAAGCAGTACTCGCAACTCGGCAAAAGTTTCAGTAAGCCTCAAAGTGAGATGTTGGATGTCAGTTTGGCAGCATCAAAGTGAACATTATGAGAAAGATCCATCTGTCAGAAGGCATCACCTCCTCTTCTCATTGAAAACTTCGAACGCAAAACCTTTGATTGTTTAATTTGAAATTTTATGCGATTGAAATGATTGCTGCATTCTCGTTTCCAGCTACTATGTATATGACAATATTTGTCAAATCTTACGTACCAGGTGGATTGTCAACAACAAGTTCGTCAATGCATCGAATACTGAAACTCGTCGGTCGTTGTACAACTGCTACAGGAAGAGTGTTCATTGCTTTGCGAAATATCTACCTAAATCGTTAATGCTGAGTGTTGAATGTTGGAGTGAACCGATTTCGAAGAACAGTGCAATATGCGATTGGCTCGACAGTTTGAACGAGGTGAGACTTCGAGGCATTCGTCATTCAGCTTTCAAGTAAGGTTGAATTGACAGCAGCGTCAATTGTCATGACTCAGTGAGTCCCAAAAAATCAGATCAAAAGCCCCAAGCGTGCATGACTGCTCACGCAATTATGGTATTCACCTTTGTGCAGTGTTTCACACTGATCACATTGAACAGCTGTGATTTCATCGATTTCGTCGTTGTCTCCATCCAAGCAGCTGNTATCTGACGGTCCTTTCGCGACCCTTCCACCACATCGAGCTGAGCGGCAGGAAACACGAATGCTCAGCAACCGCCAACCGACACCGACAACCTTGTGCAGTGTTTATGGGCAGAAAACTCAAGTCGTGGGAACTCAGTGTTATGTGATAACGTAATGTATTATGAAGGGGCAGGATAATACACTCTTATATTTATTTTTGCATTCTTTGTGCACAATTCTTTATCTTCAATCTGGGATTGTTCACAGGCAACGCTGGAATGCCGATCTGCCCGAATGCTTGGGACTGGGACACTTGGGAGTCTCAGAGAAAGTTGAGGAAGTGAACCTTGGGAGGGAGGTTGAGTGTCTTCTTCCGTAACGTCATTAGGGAGAATTTATGTGAAAGTATTTTTATGAGGTGTGTGTCGTCTGCATTTGATTCATAAGCGTGTATGTGAGTAGGATATTGTAGTTGTGAATGCATTGTGCGTAACGTCACTGATATGTCTCAGTTGCTTCTCTTAAGCCATGCCTCTCATACTTAATAGAAAACATAGATAGGCAGTTAGTTGCTGTTTAGCGAAACCTCCACAGCCCTCAACTTCTCACAACGGCTGAATCCCTTATATGCGCTTTTAAGTTCAGCAGCTTGCACTTAGTTCTCCAAACCGATAGCATGATGTGGGGTGCGAATATCTCAACTAAGAATGCAGGAATGCTATACTACCTCACAGCTTCAGCTACCGAAATACTCAGCGGTCATTGAGAATGGTAACCATTTTGCACCAAGATGGTCGCATGAACGAAGAACTCACACTGCCGCTATCATCAGCGTAATTCGAATGAAGAAGGGTGGATGATAGATGGTCTTGGTGGAACCCAAAGCTATGTGTGATCCCATCAAGTGTTCCATTAATAATTCTGATGCCTTTGCATGCAAAAATATATGGAAATAATATCTACAGTTATTTGAATATAGCGGACATCATTCCTGATAGAAAGTGATTCGTAAAGAGTTCGAGGATATCTAAGCTAAGAACAACATTTTCAGAGGGTAAGAGCATCAGATCGTATCCCGGTGTCAAATATTTGTGCGGTTTGTATGAGTGGCGATTACGACGATTGCGATGGTTTCTCTCTTCACTGTGGTCATTACTTCTGTACTCGCTGTTGGGTTCGCCATGCCAACGAATGCCTGAACAATAACTGTGTTCCTATAAAGTGCCTGGTGGGAATTTCAAGCCTTTTGAAGAAGCTTTCACTACTTTACTAATACAGAATTGGGAGAAGGTTGTGGCACGAAACATTTTTGGCAGCGATATTCAAGTTTTTCCATCGATTTGAGTTGTCTGTTACTGGTGACGCCTATGTTGATGCTGAAAAAAGCTCTGTCGCTTTCGAAGCAACACTTTTCTTCACTTCGATTCTGTGTTTCCTCAGATTTTCGCGGCATATTTCAAAGTTTGCAAATGTGGATTATCAGGGACTATTAGCACTGCTTTTGCAGGAATAATTGGAACAAAGAAAGCGGAAATTTTTTCATTTTTGGGTGAAATTACTCGAAAGTAGTCGGTCGATAACCAACTAGTTAATTGTACTTCCATGAACTTCAGGCATTCGCATGTGAAGCTGTCGTCGAACTACCCCAAGCACGTTCCTTCATTCCATGCAATTCCTGTGAAAGATACGAGAAGCTCTTGTGGGAGAAGTGGATGCTCATCACGGATTGCATGTACTGTGTGAACTGTGACCACATATTACACGTGACGGATGCGATGTCATCGCGAGCGCATTTGGCTTTGTGTTTATGTGGTTCGGCGAATTGTGCACGTTGCAAGTGTGAAGATCATCATCCGATGTCCTGTCTTGTAGCCCAACAGTATAATGAACTTCTCAGGTGCAACGGTAAGTGGTTTAATTAACACTCGTTCGTGGTATTTAGGCAGAGTTGCGGAAAAGGACCCATTCCGTAGAGATTGGATTTCCATTTCGTTCACCACACACTTATTGAAGAAAGGGAGAGTGGCGGTGAACGCAGGGGCAAGTTGGTGAGACAGAATAATCCTCGTCTTGACATCTTTCTCATCTAAGAGAGGAACAGCTCATGCTTGGATAAATTCTCTTGATTTCACTTGTTAAGGCGGTGCGGAGCATGACAATGTTTCATACCTGTTCATGAAATTTGTTATTCTTCCCAAAGGGTCAAATATCTCTCGTATGGATCCTCATTGATTTCTTGCGGATATCATTCTTCAACTAGCTTAGAACATGAAAGCGCTGTAAATGTAACTCATAAAAGTCACAAATTTCGCCGCTTTGAATTGCGATGTTTGGCAATATTTGGCTTAATGTTCATGTCTTCAAATGGTAAAGGTAAACTGCGAAACTTTCCTTATTGAAAGCTAGAGGTGAAAGCTGTGACGTGTAATGTCCTACCTTTTGCTGTTTGGGCGAGTGGTTTCATCCAATGTGCGAGAGGCCCTTCTTGGTCGATCTCTCCTTGAATGCTTAATATCAGCATGCGAGGTGTCTCGATGAGGGGGTGGGGGAGGGAGGGGGGCATGGCTTTCAGTGGAAGCGAGTTTCCCGGATGGTTGGATTTTCCGCTTAAAATCTATGTTCGTGGATACGATAGCCCTAATGCTTCCATTTATGTACCCATAGGTGAGCAAATGAATATGGTCGCCGATCGAGAAAGCGTCATGTTGAGACGATGCCCAAAATGCAGAAGTCTATGCGAAAGGGAAGAAGGCTGCGATTCGATGGAATGTTATTGCGGATTTCCGTTTTGTTGGGAATGTGGTGAATGGCGTGAATTCAACCACGAGTGCAGTGGCACTAAAAGAATGGTTCCTTTTTGAAGGTTTTATTTAAATGTTGTACGCGATCTTTGGTTCACAACGATGACCGAATCGTCACTGTGCCTACGGCCTATGAGTATTATGTAGAATGCGAGTCTTTTTCATGAAATGTTTTGCACATAATGTTATCTTAAATATCGCATCTATCTCATGTTCATATATAATAATTACATGAAAATGTTGCCTGTTGTTATAGATCTTTGAAAAACGCTTCTCATAGTGCAGCGAGCTGTTATACAATTTATTGGATTCAAATGTCAGTACATTTGGATTCATAGTGCAAACGCTTTTCATAGTGCAGCAGTTTTGATCGCTGGTTTGAAATTAAGCAAGGCTAGGCAACAGAATGATGTTGTTTCGTTAGATGATGCAGCTATCTGGATTTGGAACCACTGAACCTCCCGGCTGAAGGAGGAGGGGGGGAAGGGGTATGCCGAAACAGCATTGATATCATTTATGTCGTTTAGTGGACAAATTTAGATTCTGGCACCTGCATGTGAGTGATGACGAGATGGGAGAAGTCGTTTTGCAAGTTAGCGACCGCCAAGACAGCGCTGCTATAGATTTACATATAGGGGAATATCCTATTGTAATAGCCACATTTGCATATATGACGTATGCATTATTTCGCGTCTTTTGAATTCTGTCAAGAAATTGGAGTCGATAGCCTGCTGATGAATTCGAAATGGTATAAGACGTTAATTTTACTTAAGGAGTAGTTATGTTCTCCGCACTGGACTTTACTGTGTTCGCCTTTTTCTTCGTTTTATATAATTGTCCGAATATTATTCATACCATCTCAATTATTGTTTATGCAAAGAGCGAGTCTCATCATGACTTTCTTAGGGCGCCGCTTTTTTGGCTATGGCCTGCCAACTATAGAGGTTACTATAATCACTACAGCAACAGTGAATTTCAGACTCCTATCTATCTTTTTGACGTCAATTCTGTTACGAATAAACCAGGAATGCAGAGGGCATACGAAAGGATATGGGTCTATCGGATGCGTCAGAAGCATAGAAGCATTGCGAAGTTTCGAAGCAAGGTGACAAGAGTTTCCAAGGATCTGTCAGACGTCGCTGACGTTTATTGCGCGGTGAGTTGTGACTGCCGGAACCCCGCAACTTATACCAAATATTTGCCGTACTCTTAGTTCTTGGAATTTGAGTTGTGTTTTTCCACGACGACGGATGCTGAGAGATAGCACAGCCTTTCATCAAAAACTGTTGCTTCTCCGCTCTTTAGTACCTCCATACTATCTCAGCAAGCAAGGCTATTTTTCAGTTACAGTAGTTGCCTTCAGTAGGCGTTCTGAATCAATCGTGGAACGTGAATACTGAAAGTCATAGCCAGCGTCTCATACCCACTATGTAGACTCTCACCATTTTTAGTGCACCTGAGACCACTGAACTGAACTAATCTTATCATCCAGCTTGAAAAGTAATATTCCAGGCTCTCCGATTTCTCGAGCTTAGTGAGATAAGTCTACAAGTTCTAAAGGATGAAGCAGGAGAGACGGTGGTGCTCAAACGTGGCATTTACTGGGAGAAACTGCTTCGCAGGCATGATTGGCGCATGGACTGTATGAGAAGTTACATTGACCGATTAAAATTTGTAGTCGCCAGACTTGTTGTAGTTGTCGACATGCACCCTGAGAGGTCGTCGATACGAAGGTTGAGTACGCTCATTGAAAACGTTTTGAAAGATTTGTTGAGTGTAGAGTACTTCGGAAGTTAGAATGCTCGGCAGGTTTGATGAACCGTTTGTCTGCAAGTCTCTGATGCCATCACGTTTAGTAATATGTTCATTTAAGAAATCAGTGGAAGGTTCCCAAGCTGATATTGTGTCTCGAATCTGGTTTTATGACGTTGGAAGTTTTATTCGAGGTGAATACCGAATTTGAAACCAGTTCTGTTCGAAATTCATCAATGTGGTCCCATCTCATTTTTCTGCCGTATACAGGTGGGACATAGAAGGGAAGTATTGAGTATGTTTGGCTCGCAACAATGAGTGCGGTATTCGAACAAAGCAGAATGTTCCCCAATTAAAGGTGAATCAGTATATCACTTAATGTTTTCTTTCAATCTGTTTCTTCTTGCCATGTTACAGAATTAATGTTGGTCATAGGCCACAAGCTTTCATTCATTAATATATCTCGTTCTGACCAGAACAACGTGTGGTTTCAATTTGAATTCTCTGAATTTTTGATTGTACAGTCGTATGAAAATAAACTCGTTTGATAACAATGCGTGCAAATATATACAATAATGGTCGCATGAGGTCTAAAGCGATTCTACACTTCACATATATGGCTCTTTAAAACTGTGGAATTTGGCTTAATGAATTCAAAACAGTTTAACTATGGAGTACTGCGCCACACAACTTCATCCCTGCTCTTCACAGTCTCAGGTGACCCACAGTTACTTGAGGTGTATGGCTGGTTTCGTTGATTCATTTTGGAGCCCTTTGCGACCATCTCAATATGTCTAAACCCACGAAAAAGAAGAGGCGAACATCAGTCGCTTATTGGCAACCCTGAAGGTTTGGCTTCTCAAAAGAATTTCTTTAGGAAGGATGAGGCGCGTCGGTTGTTCCCACATTATTATGTGCACATTTCGCATCGATGACGCTATATCGAACGCCAATTTGTGTCACTTCTATCGGCGGTTCTCGACTTCGATCACGTCTCAAATGATCCTGTAGCCATTACCTCTCAGAAGAAAGACGCACATCATTCCTCGCTCACTAAACTAACCAGTAGTTGAATAGACCGTTGCGATATGCGATTTCGCATTCTGCTTACCGCGATAAGGCGCCACTCAAATATATAACGAAGAGATATTCCAAGGGAGCTGTCGCCACCTGCGCTTTGTTGCTACATTCACCTAAACGATCGCTCTTATAAGACGCCAACAAAAATACGTAACCGAACATATGGTTTCATAATACAATTAACCTAGATGCGCATGCAGAAGCCTTGTAGGTTCGTTTTTACAAACCTTTCGCAAATTTATTGTCCAAAGGCTCTCTGCGATGACGTGCTACGACCTGTACGTGCTACTTATGTATTGATGTTCGTGTTTGCATGTGTGTGCGTTTGTTGGTTTCCTTGCAAGTGTACGTTCCTTTTGGGGGTTAGCATTTTTGAATATGTCTGTGTGTCTGCTTTACTGTCTATTTGCTCAACAGCTCGAGATTTCAGACCGCTGAAGTTGGCAGTGCAAAAATTTTCGGGCACATATCATACGATGACAGCATACCTCATTGACCTTCTAATCTTGTAAGCACTTATTCACTGTTATAGGCCTAGAAAGTTCGTTACTTTGACATCAGTCGGATCTTCAATCCTCATCGATAGCTGCATACAGAAACGACCTGCACTCTACGCGAAAACTCTGCGATGGTCGGTTCACTCAAAATATGAAAGCATTACTCCTCATGTTTCATTTTTACTGTCACATTATGAATTCGTATGGTCAGATTAGTAGGACACTAGAACCCATTTCGGTTCACTCAGTCCAGTATGCTTCTTCGCTCTTCTAATCCAGCGATTGTGAAACGGAAATCTATTTGTTGCAATTCTTCGACCATCCGGTGTCTTTAGTTCCTCCTAAAATGGATCCATCAACTTGGATCCATCAACTGTGGCGCTGATCACCCCGCAGACATCACATTTGGTAACTTTAGCTCCAGTGATCTCCGGGTNNNGATGCACACAAAAACGACGACCGAGCAAGATAAGCCGCTCTCCTGCGGTATTCGTCATCGGCACAAGTCTGTGTGTATTCACGTGGCGCTCATCTGTGTTTTTAGCTATTGCAACTGGGAACGCTGCAAAGCTTTCGTGCAGTCGGCTATTCCTCGACGTTTTCAATTCACTTTCACATCGATTCATATGCGAACTAGCGATATTCAAGATCGCCATAAATTCATATTTTTTGCCCATCGGCCGAGTGAGTAGCATGAATGCATATTTGGTGCATTATCCTGCGCGTTCTTCAAGGATTTCAGCTGCAGGATGATCCTGTCATCTGTAACAGTGATTGTGTGTAGAGCACACCTCTCGTGCTTGTTTCACCACTTTTGGACTTCTTTAATCGTTGCTTCAATGGAATTTTTTCTTGCGACTTCTTTCAATGAATTCCTTCATTGCTTCTTTCGCAACATAACCGACAGCACTGCATTTCGACGCCATCAGCACTCAGTCCTCAATCGTTTTTTCTTTCTGAGTTTTTCTCATTTGCTCTCAAAAGAGAACTTTTGCTTATAGACGTCTGCACATAGCAGACGATGATTACAAGCATTTTCTACATCACACCTGTTCCAGACTAGGTCAGTTTGTATATCGTGGAACAGTTGGCTGTGGTTGGAAAACATCTGGAGAGTATCTCTCATAATGGTGAACGAGAGCCTCAAATTTCAGAAAGAAGAGCTCGAACGAAGCAAACACAATCGCACCTGACCTCCTGCCGTCGACATTAAGGAAAGTCAGTCATTGGTAATCGCTGACCTGTGTAATAGTCCCCTTGCAGTGCATAAGCTTTTGTAAAATAGGGATGCACTTCTCATTCAACTTTATCATAATAAAATGGCAGCACTGTGCGAAGTGACAACGAACAAAAGATCGTTCCAGCACAGGACTCAGTCTAATTTAACTGACTGCTTAGAAGAAGTTGAACCACGAAGAGAACGAAGACGATTGTACGGTCAAACAGAGAGCATGCTTCTATTGACGGCGATATCACAAGCATATCTAAGCGTATCTTCGAAATAAGTGGCAACTGTAGCAGTCAAATGCTACAGTTGTCACCTATTTCAAAGGTAAACCTGAGCAAAATCAAAGAACAAAACAAAATCAAAGAATGAACACAAAAAGCAAATAGCCACATAAGCTTCACGTGATTTACATAGGTTCACGGACTCCTCGTTATCGTAAAATCTTATCTGAGAATGGCAACTGCAAAGTTTGCATTTTCGGATACTGCAAAAGTTGACTTCTCCGTTGATATTGCAGTTTTAAAAGTTTTAATAACATAACTCTCTATTATACTTATACGGCAGCAAGTCTCGATTTTGACTACATATTTAGCGATCTCATACGGAACTAACGGCGTATCGAGGAGGAAACAAGGCATGTTATAGTCAAAATAGCATAAGCATAACACTGTATTGAAAGTGGGGAAATATTGCAATTAGACGAGGCAAAGAGAGAGTGGAATGTGGAAAATGAGGATGAACTCATTTTGTTCATTGCAGTCGGAGTTAGCGAATGCTTTGAACAGCATTGAGAGGGTAAGTGCACGGACAGCTGAAATAAGTTTCCACTGAGACGATGTCTATTCGTGACTACAGGCGCCATATTTGCGGCACCACGTCTTTCTGTAAGTCACTCAGTCGACACCCTTTTGTCCTTGTTTGTCTAACGCTTTCGTCATCAAAAGCTCTGAATGAGAATGCTGCGCTCTTCTTGCACATTCCAAATTTGGCTCAATCTGCTATATGTGCGCCATTCTACTTCCTTTAAGTTGAAAAAAGAGACATCCAACTGCGGGAATCATTCTTGTTATGTGTATCAGTTATGATTTATTGATGTTAACTGCAGCCGATGCCAACAACAGTCTCCATTATTGGCTGGCCAATAACCGTTGTATGACTCATCATGTCGTTCGGAAATTACTCACATTTCAACGCGCCTAAAAATTCGCAGCCCACATGTATTTTACGATAGATCGGGTATGCTCTTAAGAGGGCATTGCTGACAAAGGCTTCGTAGAATAAACTCACACGGGAGAACGCCTACAACACTTATAGGGCGAGAAGGCTCTCTGCGGCACTGCTCACTGCCAAAAACTGCGAAATTTCCCGTCAATGAGCTTTTATATGGCTTAAGGACAAGAAAGAACAAAAAATTGAAAACGATCTGGATGGACATTTGAAGTTGCGAGAATCGCCTCTATGCTCAACGAGCTTGCAAAGAAAGAGCTTCAATATTGCAATGAGATGACATCACTGAAGTGATGGTTAAGCAACGTTTATTCTCTTCTATCGCATAACAATATCAAAGGTTCTTTGACAAGAAAGTGTTCTCAATCATGGGGTAATCGTCGATGATACCTTCACCATCCGTCCTTTGTGCTCAAAGTGAAATCTGAAGTGACCTTCTCAATAATCAATTACGTTTGATGAAGAATTAACACTCTGTTAGTTGCTATCTACTATCACACCAATATGTTTTTCATATGCGAGTTCTCCCAGCAGATCGAACCAGGTGACTCGTTGTTCGATGGAAAAATCCTCTCAAGTTAAAACTCCACCTCTTTATCGGCTCATCCAGGCTTAAAATCTGCGACCAGAATAGCGAGACTGAGCTTCTAGTTCGTATCCACCAACAATTTCACGTTTCTCTGAGATAATAAGAGAGAATTTGTAGGAGAGATCCAAATAGCATATCGCAAACGAACAGATTCAGGACGACTTTGCCTTCAGGGCAACTCCTCTGCTTGTCATAGATTTTCGGCAACAATCGAGCACAGATTCGTTTTCTGTACTCTACGCTTAACACTTACATAATCCACGCAAAGATGCAAGCATGTGCAGAGTCGCTTCGTTGCTTGCCACAAAACAACTCATCTCTCCAGGAAATCTAGTTATTTTCAATTAGAGGCACACATATATTTTCCAGACATGTCGGCATAACAGTCACTGCTTTCTGTGCGCTAACATGATAAAATTTTCACCTCTTACGCATATGATCTGAAGGAACCCGCTGTCAGATCTACTCATTCAACAGCTCGCACTGAAGCCGAGAAGCGGGAGCACAAGCGCAGCAAGTTGGAGGAGGTCTGTCTTTTTCACATTTCCAGCGAGTTTATACTCGATGGGGCTTTGTGTCATTCCTTTCGAGAGTAAAAACACGGTGCGATGTGCTGTGCTGTGATGATTATATTGGATAATGGTCGAGGTGTTGGCAGAGACTGCAAAAATGGAGATGCGATTGCATTGGTTGAAATTTCAGAGGTAAAAGAGGGATTTGAGTAATCGTGAATGTGTCGAAGTTCAAATGAATCCCCGAATGTGCCACTAGAACACCCGAACAAAGCGATGATTTTGCAATAAAGTCAATAAACCAAATGAAAACGTTCGAATTGCATCATGCATATCATAATGTTGTGCAAAATTTCATGTGTGGATGTGCTCTCCTATTATTTCCAAAATTCCCGTACAATATATCTGCTCTTCATATTTGACATCAGCGATTTCAGCTTCAACGAGATTTCATTCGCTTTCATTCAAAAAGGCACAAACATATCAAGAATATTTTCTACTTTTCTTCGGACAACGACGGAGCAGAATGTTATC